>ML822214.1:0-51507 GCA_009831015.1 Picea engelmannii | reverse complement strand
ATATTGTTCGTTTGTCACCATTAGGAGTAGAAACTGGTAGAGAGGGTTTGAGACCGTTGTTTTGCTTGTTGTTGTGGTGATGATGTTGCTTCATGGAATTCTTGGATTTATCTTTTTGTTGGGCCATTGAGGCTTTGTTGGATGTACTTCCAGTGCTGATAACTCCAAGTTTCACAAGCTTATCTTGATTTCGAATTAGAAAATCACATAAATACTCAAGAGAAGGTTCTTTATAAGCACTCCCTAGAACTTCTACAGTGGCATAAAAGGTAGATACAAAGATAAAATATGCACTACCAAGCTTATTAATAATAACATATATGCATCGCCATCCTTCATATCTATTTTGCAGTGTATACATAAAAGTGTAAGCGTTTTGAACTTAGATATATAATATTCAATTCAAAGAAAAACATTGTATTAAAGTCATTAACTAATTTTCTATTTGGTGGGCTCAAATAAGATTATGTTTACCAAACACAGCTTGAAGCTTTTCCCAAGCTCCATCAGGGGCATTAATTCCTAGAAGGTGAAACCTTAAATTATGAGAGATAGGCATTCTGCTTAGGTCACGTGCTTCGTCATTCTTACTGTCCCATTTGGCTTTCTTTTCCTCATCATTGGGTTCTTATTATTTTCCCAATGTAATACAATACAATCATTTACTTCGTAATACATCCTCTATAGGAGATTTCCATGAGATGTAGTTAGTACTAATAAGGAAAAGATCATTGGCAGAAGCCATATTAAAATACGCAGAGAATATGGATTTAAAAGTTGAAAGTGATGGTTTGGATGGAAAACATTTGAAAAAATACGCTGTTTAAAAAAAATCGACACTAAACATGGACTTCGGATGTGAAAGTTATGTCCTTTTGAAGAAAGACATAAACGATAACCAAAGAGCCACGTGACAAATAGAGGTTGGTTCACATGTGATGGTCCTCTTTGTTATCACATATAATTGTCAAGAGGTCACATGACGACCAAGTTTGTGGTCTACGCAGGTATCAGTCTTAAGCACAAGCACAACATTCAGAGCAGTGCATTTCAGGCTTGAATCCCCAACAAGCAGGTTTGATTTTCAACGACAGAGATTCCATAAGCAGTTTGGATTGACGGCTCGCCTGTATTCGGCATGTCAAAGTTGTGCGAGGCATAGCGCTAGACCAGAAGACCCATAATTAAAGATCAAGCCAAGATTAAGTCTCGACCGTCGGAACTCATTGGGGAGAGATCGAAGGTGGGAAAACGTTGCGGAAATCGGGACTCCAGAGGATTGTAAGTGTTATTCATCCAAAGGTCTGAAGTCCTAGGAGCCAATATGGGTCGTCGACCTAAATTCAACAGGAGTCGTTGATCATTGCAGCTACATCAACGGACTTCTGGAGACCCGAAACTTGTAGTGAGCATGGGTCCTCGATCTAAGGGACACGTGTTGCCATATCTGAAATGCGGAAAAAATCACTATGGGATTTTCCAGATGAGAAGTGTGCAAAGCTCCCGAAGGCCGATCTAGCGGAGAAGATCGTGGCCGTAGATCCGGAAGAGCACGTGGCGACGGATAAGCAAATACGTAGATTCACGATTCAGATGATTTGCAAGGAGCAAGGCGCAACATTTGCGAGGCGTGGAGTTGCGAAGCTCTCAGGAGTTGAGCCCAGGGTCATAGCCCGAGGTCATGTGGGAGGCGTGCCTAGGAAGAGAAGCTAACGCCCATTGCATGGAGCTGGTCGATTCAGAGTTCCGATGAAGTAATTGCAGTCGTCGACTGCAAAGCAGATCCGATCGTCGATCTGAGTGAAGCAATTTCGCTGATCTGGGTATCGAGAGATCTAGAGTGAAGTGGTGTGAGGGTTCCCGAAGTGCGAAGTCCCGAAACGCCATTTGGGGTAAGCGCCAGGTCATAGCTCGAGGTCACATGCAGGAAGGGGCAATGGAGAAGGAGCTAGCACCTGAAGATTGAGATTTCAGAAGCGCGAAGGAAGAGATCACAGGTTTCATAAGACCTGCACCGAAAGCCGAAAGGGCCTCTGTTGGTTACAAAGTGAGACCATCAAGTTTTGGCTCAGGGAACCGCTAGCAGCGCATGGTAGCCCTCTAGGCGTTAAGCCTTGCACCGATCCCGATGAGAGATCAGTTAGTGAGAAAGGAGTGGTGGTTGAAATCTGGACTCACTCCATAAATAGAAGGCGTGGAGGGTCTGGTCGTGTGGACATAATCGTCAACTTGAGGTACCATGATGGACGATTTTTCCTACAGGCCCATGTTGAGCCGAGTTTGCGTCTGACAAGAGGATACACGTACAATCTGACAGAAGAAGGCGCAAACGAAAGGCTTTGAATGCAATGGCTAGATCTCACTCTAGGTAGTTGTGGATTGATCTGAGTGTAAATCGATCAATTCAATATTTTGTTATGGTCGTCAACTAGTTGAGCAGAGCTCCCTATTGTGTAATTTTGATGCCAGAACTATTCTCTGGTTATGTGTCAAATTTGAGACTTTCGCATTAATAGAAGTCAGTTTCTCTCGTCTATTTGTAAAAACTGTGCTAAAACACTCGGGCATGGAAGATCCAGTCGAGGGTTGTAGTTTTATTGTAATGTAGGTTTGATTACAGTATTGTCGTGACCTGTTTTAGTCAGCTTCTTTGTTATCTTATTTTCCCTTATGCTAAAAGGCTTGGGCATGGAGGATCCAATCGAGTTGTTGTAGTTGCATGATAATGTAGGTTTGATTATTATGCTGCTGTGACATATTTTAGTGTTTGAAACTTGAGTTCAGGAGTGCTCTTGAGCCTGAGTTTTTCTTCACCAAGCTGCTTGAAAGCCGTATGCACATAGTAGTCTCGTTCACCTCTCTCACTAAGTCTTCCTTCTGCTCACACTTAAATTCAAATCACTGACTGAAGTTAATGAGGCCCTCACTTCCATGTGCATTGCTTGTCCAATTTCTGTGTTAAAATCATTCTTGTACTGAGTTTTGTCCATTTGATCTCCTCTCACAAAACCAACATTCACCAAACATTCTGATGGGTACTGGGCTTACCCTCTTGTAGTCTGAGAGTGACTCTCAGTGCTAACACTCCTTATCTAACTTTGCCTATAATCTCACTTTTACAAATAAGTTTTTTATAAATGACCAATTTTTATAGAATAAGTGAGAATCACTTTTACAATGAAGTTACTTTGTAAATTAAAGTTGTATGCAAAAAATTAATTAAAAAATAAATATTAAAACTACTTTATAATGATTTTTTTTTTATAATTTAAGTGAAATGCACGTTAGAATGAATGCGTGAACTTTTTTCAAAATGTAACAAAAATGACACTTAAATTCAAGATCTCTTACTAAATAAAACAACTTTCAACCAAGTGAGCTAGTGCATAAGACATCATAATCTTAAGGAGGCTGAGAGGTGTTGTTGTTGTTGGAGCTTTGCATCAAAGTGTGCTTAAAAAAATATTCTTTTCATGCACCCCCACAATTTTTTTTTTAATTTCTTGACAATAATAAGGGTAACGATCTCGGTTAACTTACTTAGAAAATGCAATTTTTATATCTGTTTTTGATTTGCCAAGATCACATAGAGCTCACGACAGAGATCATATGTAGACAATAAAACACTTTTTGTTTTGTTTTTGATTTGTCGAGATTGTACAGAGTGTAGACAAAGAACATATGTAGATTGAAAAAAGTAACAACCTAGAAGCAAAAACAGAAAACCAAAATATTATCTTTGTAATTTTTTTAGAAAAGGCGTATTGAGACTTTATACCCGTGGATTTCACTGAAATGGCTGTATCTTGGGCAAATAGAAGCCTTTTCGAGTTAAACGAAAAATGTTTCTAATTGAAATGAACGCTCTAGACACAATATAATAGTCCTCTTGACTAAAAAATGTATAGAAATAACATTAACCAGAGATGCGACAACACGACTTCAAGATCTCGATCTATAATGAGAGTAGGTCTTCAAATAAGCTTTGATACCATATGTTGTCGAACATGGTATCATAGCCCCTTTGAAGACCCGCTTCCGTTGTAGATCGAGATCTTGAAGCCGTGTTGCCTTATCTTTGGTTTCTACTATTTCTATACATTTTGGGTCGAGATGACTGTTCCATTTCGTCCAGAGCGGTTATTTAAGTTAGAAATGCTTTTTGTTTCATTGAAAACATGTTTCCATTTGTCCAAGATATGACCATTTCCGTCAGATCCAAAGATATAAAACGTGAATACACCATTTTTGTTTTATTTTATAGAGATAATATTTTGGTTTTCTATTTTTCTTTCAAGGTTGATACTCTTTCCGGTTTGCGTATGCTCTTTGTCTTGTGCTCTGTGCGATTTCGACAAATTAGAAATAGAGTGGAAAATATTTTTTTGCATGCGTATGCTCTTTGCCGTGCGCTTTGTGCGATCTTGACAAATAAAAAACAAAGAGAAAACTTGCATTTTCTAGGTAAACCAACCGAGATCGAACCCCTTGTTGTCGACAAACGATTTATTTGTGTGAACACACGAAAATAAGTTTTTTTAAGCACACACTTTGAGGCAAAGATCTAACAACAACAACAACAACAACACCCCCCATCATCTTTAAGGTTATAATGTGTTTTGCACTAGTTCACTTGGTTGAAAATTGTTTTATTTAGTAAGAGTCCTTGAACTCAAACATTTTTTTTGTTACATTTTGAAAAAGTTCATGCATTCATTGTAAAATGTATTTCACTTAAATTATAAAAATGAATCACTATAAAATAACTTTAATATATATTTTTTAGTTACTTTTTGCATGCAACTTTAATTTACAAAGTAATTTCATTGTAAAAATGATTTTCACTTATTCTATAAAAATGAGTAATTTCATAAAAAACTTATCTGTAAAAGTCAACTTATAGGGAATGTTAGATAAATAGGAGCATCACCACGTGAACAAACTTCTACTTGCCACATGGTTCTTTGGTTACCGTTTAGACTAAGTTGATCTTTACTAACTCCTAAGTCTCTAAATATCTTAACATGGCTAGTTGAACTTGCGTGGACAAGAAATGAAGTAGATCTTATCCTAACACTTTGCTACAATAGAATTTTGCAATGTATATATTTTTCATTATGTATATTCTTGAATGCAAAGTTCCTAGATCTTGAACAGATCCCAATGACGAAATTGGGACAAATAACTATGACATGTTTTGGAATTCCAGATCCGATTAAAGAGTTTCACACATCCAAAGTGAAGGTGGTCATGATTGAACTGAATCTCAATTTCCCATTTTCAATGCTATATCACCTTTGGCAGATTGGGAAATTAAAGAAGGTCTTTGCCAAAAGAAGATAGTACCGATCATCTCTTAGACATATCTAAGAAGTAAACATTGGGCTCTTATTGTTGATAGATTTGAAGAACATTATTTGTTTGATCATCTTGCCAGCGTTAATGCATTTGATCAAGTGTGGGGTCCTTGTGATAAAGATTATGATATTAGCTAAGAGCTAAATCTATCCAAGGTGCATGGTCTAATGGGAAATGAATAATTGCTTAATAAATATGCGCTTAAAAGAAAAAAGAGCCATTATTGAAGAACTATGCTACATGTTTCTAGAAATAATTCTCACACCTAGTGTTTTTATTAATCAAGCATCACTAATCACTTTAGTGATAAGATCAGGTAAATGGAACTAAGATGTATTGTTATTCCTTAATCTTCTACTTGCCTCTAGTTCTTGCTCAAAAGTAGTATTCGATATTGAATTGCTCAAATTTCGTGATTGAAATGGGCATTGTACTAATTGGATAAATCATGCCATGACAACATCCACTTGTTTTACCGATCTAAGTGGTGTGGATTTCGAAGTGCAGGACATGCGAAAGGTGAAAGGATTCAATAGTTCAATAGTCATTGGAGAAAGAAAGTAGTTATTGGAGCAAGAACGTAGTCATTGGAAAACTCTTGGATATAATAATTCAGATATGCACCCATAATTGTTAATTGAGTAGCTAAACTCACAGGAAATTAGAAGGAAGATGACTGTTGACCTTAAAGGGAAAAAATTGTGCATATGATTCTAAAATTGTAAATTACAGTTTTTAGCTAACAAATGTTGTTGTATGCACATCTTTAAGAAGCTTAAGGTTACATATGGAACATAGAAGGTTTATAATGAGTGCTATATGTTATAAGCAAAATCAGTTCGTTGGGACAGATCCAATCTATCTGGCTGTGAAGCCGGTTATAACCTTTTTGATAGCTCGGCACGAGGCAGAGATTACCCGCACCTCAGATGGTCCTTTGCCTGAGGCGGTAATGAAGGGGGAAAATGGTAGCTGAAAGACTTACAAGAAATCTTTCTCGGGACAATTCACCTTGGGTGTTGTCCTCCCTCAGCTTCCTGGATGGCCAAAATGGTCTGGGGGTGAAAATTATGGATAATAGGACGAAAATAAGTTCGCTGATTTTTTGGACAACGAACTAAATAAAACAAACAACGAGTTGTTCACTCCCTTGAAGCGTTGGAAAATGACCCGGAATGGGTTCCCAGGGTAAATCAGTGTCCTGTACAATTAACCAATGGATGCCTTAAGTGAAAGAGTGCAAAACAAGGGTGAAACGTGAGCTTAAAAACTACAGCTAAGTCCTTTTAGATGACTTTGAATTGCGAACAACAAACTGTTCAAAGCTTTTAAGATGGGGAAACAAGCCTAGAATCGTTGGTTACGCCCATAATGACTTGAGAAGTGATCCTAGAAGATTATTAAATAAAAAATGGTCTGTAAAAGGAAGTGAACAATTTTTTTAGCTAGTTATTACAACTATGTTATGGATAGTATTTACAACTTCAATTTCTGGTTCGTGGGTGAAGGGTGGATCGACGAAAGGTTGACTTTAAGAGTATTTTATTGGTGAATTTTTAGTTTTTTAATACATGCCTTAGCCACCACACTATTTTGAAGGTTATCCCGATCAGACAAACACATCCCGGAAGTGTGCCAACCAATATAAGAAGAGTAGTCTTAGCAAACCACAATGGTTAGGTTGAAGAGTGCCCCATGTAGTACAAAGAAACAGAGATTAACCACTTCTCGTCACTAGCGTTTTCATGCTCTTAAAGACGCTTGGATGAAAGAAGGATAACTGCGAAAAGAAAGAGGCCTAGGACCCCCCTAAAGGGAGTTTTAGCTGAGCTTATTCAAGAAAAATAATATTCCAACCAAGTTAAGTTAATCAACTCCTTGACCGTGTGGTACTAAGGAAAGACCACTATATTTATACTAACTAAACAAACTTCCGAGGGGCTCTTGATGAAGACTCCATGGCTTTGACTCTTAGTATCCTAGAAAATTGAACTTACTTGAAATGAAAAACCAAACCATCTACGTGGTGAGGTCACAACTTGATTTCATAAACGTGTCTCCTCGTCACTGAATTTGAAATCGATCTAAAACTATATACATAAAACAAGTAAATATGTATGTGACATAGATGTCACGGCTATATAATATGTATATGTATGTAGCTAAATAGTGTAAGCTTGTTTTAAGTGTATGGAGCAGACCCCTGAATTGTTTTCAAGTGTTTTGCGGTTTTTGAGTGTATTTAACTTGCTAATTTTTGTATGGCCACTTTAGGGGCAACCACCTCTAGATGAGTGAATGGAAAATTATACAATGAAAATATGACAAACTTAACTAATTACAAGTAACGATTACACCATTGAACTCAAATGAATGGGTTGATGATCTTTGCGAGCGGTAATGTCGTCGTGTGCATGAAAACCCCAACTGATTCATTTCGGTTGAATGGTGTAATCATTACTTGTGATTAGTTAATATTGTTATATTTTTATTGTATAATTTTCCATTAACTAATCTACAGGTGGCTGCCCGTAAATGGGCCATACAAAAATCAACAAGCTAAATACACTCAAAAAGTCGCAAATTACTTGAAAACAATTCAGGGGTTCGCCCCATACACTCAAAACAAACTTATACTATTTAGCTACATACATATACATTTTATTTAGACGTGACATATATGTCACATACCTATTTACTTGTTTTCTGTATATAGTTTTAAATAGATTTCAAATTCAATGATCATGAGACACGCTTGTGAAAGCAATATGTGACCTCGCCACGTGGACGACTTGGTCTTTCATTTCAAATAATTTCAATTTTGTAGGATACTAAATGTAAAAGCCAAAGAGTCTTCATCAAGAGCCCCTCAAAAGTTGTCTAGTTAGTATAAATATAATGGTCTTTCCTTAGTACCACACGGTCAATGAGTTGATTAGCTTCGCTTGGTTGGAATACTACTCAGCTTGGGTAAGCTCAGCTAAACTCCCTTTAGGGGGGTCCTGTGCCTCTTCATTTTCGCAGGTATCATTATTCCATTCAAACGGTTTTAAGAGCCGGAAAACACTATTGACAAGAAGTGGTCAATCTCTGCTTCTCTGATCTACATGGGACCCTTTTCAACCTAACCACCGTGGTCTGCTAAGACTACTCTTCTTATACTGGTTGGAATAGTTCCAAGATGTGTTTGTCTGATCAAGATAACCTTCAAAATAGTGTGGTAGCCAAGGAATGTGTTAAAAAACTAAAAAATTACCAATAAAATACTCTTAAAGTCAACCTTTCGTCAGTCCACCCTTCACCCACGAACTAAAAATTGAAGTTGTAAATACTATCCATAAAATAGCCGTAACAACTTGTTGAAAAGACTGTTCACTTCCTTTTACAGTTCTCTTTTTGATTTGATAATCTTCCAGGATCACTTATCGAGTCACCTCGGGGGGTATCAAGCCCTTTTAGGCTTGTTTCCCCGTCTTAAAAGCTTTGAACAACTTGCTGTTCGCAATTTACAGCAATTTCGAAGGACTTGACTGTAGTTTTTAAGATCACGTTTCACCCTTGTTTTGCACTCTTTCACTTGAGGCATCCATTAGTTAATCGTCCATGATACCAATTTACCCCGAGAACTCATTCTGGGCCATTTTCCAATGCTTTAAGGGAGTGAACAACTCGTTGTTCACTTTATTTAGTTCACTGTCCAAAAAATCAGCGAGCTTATTTTCGTCCTATTGTCCATAATTTTCACCCCAGACCATTTTGGCTATCTGGGAAGATGAGGGTGGACAACACCCAAGGTGGGTGGTCCTGAGAAAGACTTCTTGTAAGTCTTTTATGTCTTCTTTTTCCCCTTCATTACCGCCTCAGGCGAATGACCATCTGAGGTGTGGGTAGTCTCTGCCTCGTGCCGAGCTATCAAAAATGTTGTAACCAACTTCACAACTGGATAGGTTGGAGTTGTCCCGACGAACATATTTTGTTTATAACATGTCCATTTTTCTGGCGACCATACTGGGGCACTTGCAAACCTCTTTAGTTTTTCTTGTATCCCAAACCTGTACTGAGCATTGGACCAAAATTCTTTGGGGTTGTTTTCCCACTTGTTGACGAAATTTTGTGGCAAGGTCTTTCAATGATCCTTTGGAGTTTTCTTTGGTACTTGTTTTAGTTCAGTTCCCTCACAATTTCCCTTGCATCTGGGGGTGATGAAATACCATCGAGTTTTCCTTTCATCTTACCTTGTTAATGTCCGATTATACTTGTTCGAACTCTCGTGAGAATTTATAAATCTGTCATACTTTACCTTCCACTTCGAGAAGAACGAAAAAAAACAAAGTTTTGTTTATAGTTGGGTTAATCTATATCCTTTCGGAAATAGTAGGATTGTTGGTGTGATACATCTCTTGTACTTAAAGTACTTACTTGACCCCCTTACACGCTGGCAGCGTGGAAGTATCCTAAGACTAAGGAAACAATATTCCCTAGGAATATATGAAGTCAAAGTTCGCAAAAGAAAACAAGTAGTGAGACACATACACCTGGGAAACCAGGGAAACTCGTTACACTTACCGTGCGAGCTGAGTCACTTTCTTCCTCTTCTCCTATTCAAATCCCCTTACTAAAACAAGTTTTAGTCAATCCAACAAGAATTACTAATCCTCAGGTTGTTCCTTCCATAGTTGTTCCATGACAACCCGTGACTCCTTTGAGATTGATCCGACCTCTTCATGACATACCTGCGGATGCCTCAAACAGGCTTCCTAAGTTCAGTGGCACTGGTACATTGAGTGCCGAGGAACATATACAAAACTTCTATGATGCATTACCACTCATGGACATAACAATTCCTGATGTCATCATTAGATTTTTTGTAGACTGTGCTCTAGCCTTAGAACATGATGCCAATGCCAAAAATGAATCCATGTTTGAGTATCAAATTGGCAATTATTTAACAAATTGGTCTGTTGGTCTCATTTGGCAAAATCTCAAGTTGTTATACATTGTACAACAAGCAGGAAATTAGGCTAGAAAAAGAATAAAGAAGAAAAAGAGAAGCAAAAAGAAAAACGAAAACATAGAAGATATGCTCAAGATATGGGTAAATATTTATCATCCCCTAGTGAAGATGCATATGAATCTCCTTCGAAATACTCAGATCTGTCCATCGATTTCCAGGTCTTCATATTGAACAACCTGCTTCTCAATCCCCTTCTATGAAATCAAATATATCTCTTCATTTTTCTAGTGAGGGCGGCTTGAAGTTGAAGCTAAAGCTAAAATATCAAAAGGAAAGAAAACAAAAGGTCAAAATAGAATCCTAGAACCAATATACACAAAATGTCACATACCTCTCTCATCACGGTGAAGGTATAATGCCATCTAGTCTTTTGTGGCATACTAGATTTAGTCATATTAATTATGACAACCTTCATGTATTGGAAAAGAATGGTGTTTCTCGTTTTCCTACTATTTCAAGGAAATTAAAGTGATGTGATGCTTGTATCTTTGGAAAGCATAACAAACAACCATTTCATGATTCTACTTTCAAAGCATGTAGAAAATTTGAACTGGTTCATTCTGATTTGTGTGGCCCTATCCCCGTTCCTTTTGCAAATGGAAATAAATATATCAGGTGTTTGATTGATGATTATGTTGACAGGAAGTTTATTTTTTTACTCTTTAAACCTGAAACTTCGCTTTTTCCTAGTCATGGAGCTGCCCTTGGTCCTAAAAAAGAGTCAAAAGTCTTTCGACTTTTTTGGGTTTTGGGATTCGGCTTTTTCACGATGTATGATTTTTAGTTAGCAACTCCAGAGTCCCGGTGCTGAAATCCCGAAAAGGCTCTATATCAAAATTAATAAAAAAGAAAAAAGGAAAAATGAGCGTTATAAGTCTCAACGCCCGTTTCACAAAGTACCCTTTAGTTGTGATTAATTAAACTTTTAAACACAATCAACAATTCATTAATCTTTCGTGATTCAGGTTTTCTTGTATCAAAGTGCTTTCAAAATGTCGACCCTCAAACGCCCGATCCCCGAATTTCCAAAAACAGAAATTAGTTACTAATCTCGATTAATTAAAGCATTAATACAAGTGATTAGCGCCTAAATTAATTCCATCGCGATTTTGCGATTCAGGATTTGCTTATGACATACCTCTTGGGTACAGGATTCCCCAAATTCCGAAATGCGGAATCGCGAATTTTTAACAAAGTCTAAAAGTAAATTAAGTTAGTTTAAAACAAGATTAATAATGACTAAACTACTTTTCACGTTTCACATTTTGGGATTTGTTGAAAGTAGTCCTTTCGAAACTCCAGTTTGAAATCCCCGATATGCGGCAGTGTTAATAACAGACAAATGGAGATATTTTTGACATGAAGGTGTATCTCCAGGCGTATCTTCCTCATTAAAACATTAATTTCTAATCGCCTGTGTCAGTACGTTCATTGTAAGACAAGATAAAGATTAATAAATGTTCTGTAGTTCGAATTTCATTCTTGTTTTTTACAATCAGGAGTGGGTTGCATTTATCCAGGCTTATATATTTTTTCTCTGCAAACAGGTTTTCAGTCCAACGCGAACATTATGGCACCTAGAAAGGCACCTAAGAAAAGTGAAGAAGCAGTTGAAAGCTCAAGCCCAGAAGGAGACGTCATATCTGGTACTACACCGTATGCCATTGATTCCATAAAATCCTGGAGGCAGATTTTCGAAACCTTGGACTACGAAATCAAGAATTTTCTCGATGATTCTGAAAACAAACTACGAGACATAGCAGAGTTCGAACTTCACAAAGTAGCTACGCGCCAACGACTCATGACATACAACTATATGATCAATTGGGCTTTAGAGAGGACAAACGTGCATATGAGAAGCATTTTGGACAACCGAAGGGTCATCGTCGGCTCTTTCAGATCAGAGCATATACAAGTAATGTATAAACTGTCTCCCAATTCTAAGTACATTTATAGTAAAGAGTTTGTAAGTGAATTTCAAAGGAAAGAATGCACAGAGGCAGATCAAACATGCCCCGGCATAATCAGAGATTGGTGGAGACACCCAACAAAATTCAGGGCCGATACCCATAACGTTTATGCCACAACCTCATTGAATGAGTACATGGTCTATGTGGCTATGATGCTATGTAGAATTTTCAGGAAGAAAAGTCCTACCCATTTCTCTGCAGAATGGGTGCTCCTTTTACATGAAGCAGTGGAAAGCTATAGCTTCAATTGGAACAAGATTCTATCAAATAACGTAGCTAAGGAGGTTATAGAGTATCAAACTGCGAGATCTAGCGGCCAACGAATAGCTTTTTACATGTCCACATTCATTATGGATGCTATATGTTTCATGACTCCTTTCCCTTTGATGAATTAGAGTTGGAACCCAACCTGCACTGAACCTATTCATGAATATCATTCTAAGCTGTGGGAAGAAAATGCTGAGGATTCTTCTTACGAAATTTGTCATTTCGTGGTGATACCGGTGCATCAAATGCTGTATGGCTATGCACCGCCCCATATTTCAGAATCGGTCATAGGAAACCTCAAGGCGGTTGTCGATTGGCTTATTGAGGAGAATTTCTCCTATATCAGGGTTTTCGGATGTTCGATCCCTCCCCATGCACTTCCGAAATTCCTCCCTGACAGACTGGTGTGCAGGGAGGTAGCTCATTAGATAATAGCAGGTGGTATTGGGACTAAAGACAACTCAAAAGAAGTTTTGGCCAGTCTTTCCCGTGCAGATTGGGAGATTTTCGCTACTCAACTTGGGTCATTCCAAGGTTGAAGCTGCAACTCTAGAGGAGGTCAAGTTGGTGGATCTCGAACACAGGAAACACGACCCTTATCAAACAGTGAGAAGCCACATGGCTCATTGTGGGATGAAAGCGTATGAACATGAGGAATCCCCTCGCGATGACATTTTCAAAGTGGTCAAAACCTATGAGGAGGTGTTAGACAGGGTACATACATTACCATCCGACTTGCAAACCAATTTTCTAACCTTCCAGAGACATAGACGAATTGGTTTGCCCAAGGTATTGCAGGGAGAAGCAACCACACCTCCTCCAGAACAAGAAAACACTCCCCCAGGTTTTAGACAGAAAGTGCAAGATAAAGCAGACACCAAGGAAAATCCATAGGGGGTCGAATGATCTTCACAAAACAAAGAAGTCCCACAGACAGGGAATCCAGGAGCAGAATCAGAAAGAAGGTCTGGGACACCTCCCGAGTCCAGTCAATCTACTCCCCCTTCATCATCTACTGTTCATGTTGATACCCCCAAGGCAACAGGGGAAATAAAATCCATAGTACAATATGGTAATCCCATCGCTTCCTTGACCCCTTTGCAGTCTAGTTTTGGGCTTCCTTAGATAGGAGTCATATATGCTAGTGAGCTCACCCCTGTCTCTAGAGAAGGAATACCTCCCTCTGATTACTTTTTCAGTAAAAAGAGGAGGGATGTATTCAAGCAGGAGATGTATATGAGAGAAGGTGGTATGGTAAGGAAACACAAGGTGTTGGTAGATGGGCAGAACTTGGGAGAAGAAGGTTTTGCTACATAGGTAGTGGGCTCCATGGGAGATCTGGCAACAACAAATCTATTCATTGTTGACAATATGAGAACAAGGTTGAAACATAGTAACCACATGATAACCCAGTTGCAAAACCAAGTAAAGGATATCGAGAAAAATGTCAGATAAGAAATAAATAAAGGTCTGGATCAAGCCAGGGCTGTTGACAAACTGGAAATTCAATCGCTTAAGTCAAGTTTAGACGAGATGAACAAGAAGATGCAGACTAGCCAAATACATGTTATTTGACAAGAAGAATTGGTAAGACAACTACAGGTTAAATTGAATTCAATGAAAGACCGGGTTATAGATTTGAAAGTTTTTCAGGACCAGTCGCAGGAAATACATGCGAAGATAAGCTGAGCAACAAAGATTAATCTCCAAAGTAGAGATTATTCTAAATTATTTTCAAGAAGTAAGCAATGCTTTTGATAATATTATTTTTAAAGAAAAAGAAGCTAAAGCAACAAGGGCCACTTTCCAAAAGGCAGTTGTATGTTAAGAAAATGAAGAGGTATTGAAAATTTCAAAGCTATCTGTCGTAGAGAAGATCAGAGGCGATATCATGCTCAAAGTATGGGAAACCAACATAGCAGAAAACAAGAAAATAACCAAAGAAATCAAAGACGATTGCGAAGAAATCTTTGATTTGTTGGACAAGGGATCATTAGGTATTGGAAGAGACAATTGCAGTGGGCAATTAGGACAGATAAACATTGTAAGACATGAATTGAATTTCAAAGAGGGTGTGAACGAAATTGAGATGGAAATTTCACAGTTAAAGGAAATGAATGTTACCCTAATAGATAGGTAGCTGGTGAAGCCAAACTTAAAATTGCAGTCAATTAAGTTTGCTGGTGAGGGAATTGAAGACCGACTTCCAAAAATTCAGAGAAATTTTTGTCTATTTGAAGTGAAGGATTTTCCAGAGCCTCCAAGAAATTTTGTACAATTTCTTGAAAAATGTATTGAATGTATTGGGTCAAAAGAAAGAGATACTTCAATAAAACAATGAAGTATCATTTTGAAAGCTTATATTATCGAGACAATAGAAACAATATAAGATAATCATGCAAACGATTGAGGTTTGCATTTTGGTAATTGTTCGCCCCTAGGAGTTGGGAAATCACCAACCATCAATGTATTGGTGACCTGGTATAAGTATAATTTCAGGGGACTGAAATAGGGTTTTTTTTGGGTGTATTGTAAAGAAGAATTTGAAGATATTTTTTGACTTAATACAAATATAGATTGAAGATTCCAGATCTGGTCAAGTTTGAGTTATGTGCTTCTTTGTTGTTTCATATTTTTCATATATCTCTACAACATCTACTGTGGTGATTAATTATTCTTGCAATTTGATCGTTTACAATTTTCCCTCTGTATCGGCTATCAACAGGTACAAGACCTATAAATGTTTTAGGTTTCAATATCATATGCTTCATTAAGAGTTTTCCTAACTATTTTCTTTTTTTGTCACAAGGTAAGATTCCTCTTTAATTGATGCCTCACCTTGTTCAACAACTTTATGTTTTCTTTTCATTTCATGCATCTTCCCTTTTCAAAATTTAACTCAGATACCGGAAACGATCTTTAGTTTCGCCATACTATTAATTCAGGTTTTTGGAGTTCTTACATATTTTGAAATAGAAATAGGGAACCCTAAAAGAAAACACAAAAGCTTATCTTTTCAGTCTTTATCCCTCATGACCGTACCAGTTAGAAGACAACCCAATATCGAGCCTGGACTATCAGATCAAACGAGCATTGCCTTAAATTTATTTAACACCATCTAACAGACATCAAATAACCGGGTTGAGTTAGAATGTTCATGGGCAACAATTGAAAGGGATATTAGTATCCAGGAAAACTGGGAAGCTAGACAGAGACAGTTAAGAAACCAACGATAGTGCTTTTTGTATTACTGACTTTTCTATCCTTAACTTTCTCTATCTTTTTGGATGCCTTGACGGTATACTTTAGAGCCTTAAAGTATAAACTCAGGAACAACATCTTTTTGGCGTCGTTGCCGGGGAACAAAGAAATGAAGTTTTTTCCCTGGGAAGAATGACATTGACAGTTTCTTTCTTTGATAGTAAAGAAAGATTGAAAACCTTCTAAGGCTACCCTTATCTTTCATTTGGCGACTCCACGAAAAATAAACTGGCTTTAAACCGAAAAAACACAAGGAAGAATCTAGACGACAAACAAATTTCGCTTGTTCCCGATGCAGAAAAAATTTTAAAATCAAGAAAATATCTTAAACATACTGTATCATCGACAAATAAGTTTTATCAACTGAAAGCTACATGGTCGAATATTAAAGGTTGACTTGAAGGATCGAATACCCCAACTCCTTGCGGGGAATTGCCTGCTGATAGGATTGTAACCCTTGAGCTTGGTTTGGTCTCGCCTGATTTTAAAACTGATATTTTCCCAAGTGTTTCTTTAACCAATAGAGGAAAAAGATCCGCCTCACTTCCCACTTCGATTTACACCTCCCCACTTCACGAAGATCGTTTTCCTCTCTCTCAGAACTCCTACGATTATCCTATATATCTTGACTCGACTCCTGTTGATTCTCCTTTATATTCACCCTATGAGTATGAAGAAACTAGTCCACTTTTCCCTAGTTCCCCTTCCTCAAGTTTCCTGTCCCTTGATAACCAATTTCCTGAAATCGTTGCTTATAGTCTCCAAGCAACAACGTCTAAAACATCAATGGCTGTGGCCGGAGGAGGCGCTGCTGGAGGTGGTGCTGGAGGCGACCAAGTACCACCCCCTCGAATCTTTGCAAAGGTGGCCGCCAGATATGCTCCTTTGGTCCTCCTAGTTTGCCTCCATGACTTACTTGAAAACTACATGAAGAATCTGTCGAAATTCACAGGAGAGGGTGATTTAACTACAACCGAACACATCAATTTCTTTGACCAATTCACTAACATCCTTGGACTCGAACATTAAGATGTCTACTCGAGACTCTTGGTTCAGACTTTTGAAGGTCAGGTAAGAACTTGGTTTCGAGGTCTAGCAACAGGATCTATACCGTCATATGAGGAACTTGAAAATGCTTTTGTTAGATAGCGGGGGGAAGGGAAAGCCCATCTCTATTATTTAACTGAATTTGGGGCTCTAAGAAAGAAAAACTCCGAATTAGTCCTCAAGTTCACCCAAAGATTCAATAAATTGTATAATAAGATTCCAACCGAGGTCAAACCCTCCCAACCTGTAGCGAAAGTAACCTTCGCTGGAGCTTTTGACCCTGATTTTGCCTTGTTATTGAGGGAGAAGAGATCAATAGACCTCACCAAAATGCAAGATGATGCCTTAGAAATTGAATCAAACGTGATGGCATCAGGAAAGCTGAAAACCAAATTTGAGACTGGAAACAAAGAAACTAGAAGATACAGGGAACAAGGGGGACCCTCTAGATCAGGAAAATCTTTAGAAGACAAAATGGACGACATGGTGAGGATAATCAAAGAGCTGTTAAATAAGATCTCAAGAATGGAACTAGATCAAGCGAAGAATGAGCATTTTCGCAGAAAGGATTTCGGAAGGAATCCTAACCCTCAAAATCCACCAAGACAAATTAAGAATGAGGATAAAAAAATCCAAACCCCCTTTAAAAGCGAAAACTTTATAGGAGGAGAAGATGCAGACGATTTTGAGGAACTAGAAGGAGGCGTAAATAATCTTGTTGATGACTGCCTACAACCTTTTTTAACGAGGCAAGACTATGAAAAATCTGCAACTACAAAAGATAGATCTGAGAATAACAAGAACAACGGTATTATTGAAGATTCAACCTATCAGGGAATCGCAGACGACATAATGGTCGAACTCCACCAAAAGTACAATCTAAGGCCTAGAAACAAGAGCCTCGCAACTCCCCCAGTGAAAAAGATTTTGTCGAGGGGTGAAAAAGACGAGTCAGTTTAAAAAAACGCTGAAAAACAGACTATATGAACTAAGACTGTTGACACACAACCTACTAAGACAAAGTCAGCGGAAACATTAGCCGTAAACGCGCAGAAAGCGGTGGTTCCTGTAATTGAAACAAATACCTCACAACAAAGGAAGGCTAAAAAGAAGGGATTAGAAACCCAAACCATAGAGATCGACAAAACAATAGGAAGTTTTAATCTAGAAAATGAAATAAATAAAATCAAAATCCCTACTCCTTGTCGAACTGGTAAAAAATCCAATTTACAGAAAACAAATCGCTAAATTAATCAGTTTTTTAGAAAACGAAAGCCAAGCCGATGTTATAAATTTAGAAGATGACAAACCTAACATAATTTTTGGCCCACATTTCGAAGCTCCCAAAGACACTGTTACCCCTTTCTATATCACACTGACTGTGCACGATCACCTGCTCCATAATTGCATGTTAGATTCTGGAGCCTCTCACAATGTAATGCCTAAAGCCATTATGGATAGACTTGGTCTTGAAATCAACAGACCTTATGGAGATTTATATTCATTCGATTCAAGAAAGGTTAAGTGTATAGGCACGATAAAAGATTTAGTTGTTAGTCTTGCACAGATATTTGCGAAAGGCGTTCTAATGGATGTGGTTGTCGCTGATATACCCCCAAAGTATGATATGCTCTTATCCAGGTCTTGGGGCGCTAAACTTGGAGGATCCCTCCAACTCGACATGACGTATGCCATGATCCCAGTCTTTAGAGGGCAGTTCACACACTTGTACAGAGAAACAATGTTGGCATTCACGGTGAGTGACCCACATAACCCAAATAACTACCCTATTTATATTGCTGATCAAGATTTAGGCAATTGTATTTTATCTATCGATGACGATATTGATGTATGTATAGAGGAAAGTTGTACAGAAAATAAAAAAGAAAAAGAACAAATAAAGCAAGATGTATATAGCACAGGTGTTTGGAAAATGTTTTTTAATGGTGCCTCATCTTATTTTGGGGCAGGAGCTGGGGTGCTTTTTGTGGCACCTGGTGACAAATTCGTTATCCCTTTCTCTTATAGGTTAGAGTGGAACATTGACCACACTAACAATGTATGCGAGTATGAAGCCTTAGTGTTAGGATTGGAAGATACCAGGAGAATGAAAATTAAAAACTTGGAAGTCTTTGGCGATGCAGAGCTAATCGTGAAACAGGTAAATCGTCAATACCAGGCCAAACATCCTAGGTTAAGGTCTTACCGAAATTGTGTTTGGAATCTAATCGAAAACTTTTTCTCCTTTGTTAATATTCATTATATTCCAAGAGCAGAAAATCAACAGGTAGATGCGTTAGCCAAAGCAGCTTTAACGTTCACACCTCCCACTGCTTTCAAACTAAAATACCATATACTAATGAGACATAGGCCTTCCATACCGAATAACATACAACATTGGCAAGTTTTTGAGGGCGATGAACAACTCTGGAAGTTTTTAGAGACAGTAGATGGCTTTGTTGAAACCCATGCCGACCGAGAAAACCAGAATGACCCTATTTGGATCATGCAGGAAGGCGAAGATCCCTAAGGGTTCCAAGATAAAATTGCTAACCACCGGATGCTCATTTTAAAAAATAATCAGATACCTAAGGGTCTGATCCCCTTAGAAAGACTATTTAATCATGATGACATCCCTTTGAAGTCTACCTTACAGCCTCAACCAGAGGAGGTCGAGGATTGCGATATAGGTACCAAAGAAAATCCTAGGTTGGTGAAATTATCCAAATATCTATGTCTCGAAATCAGAAGTAAGTATGCTGAGTTGCTTAGACAATATAAAGATGTTTTCGCTTGGTCTTATGACGAATTGGGAACTTATGACACTACTATAATGGAACGTAAAATTCCTCTGAAACTAGGTGTGAAACCTTTTAAGCAAAAACTTAGGCAAATTAACGCTATCCTACTACCGGTAATAGAAAAAGAAGTAAAAAAACTCCTGGACGCTAAAATCATTGTCCCACTGAGATACTCTGAGTGGGTAACCAATTTAGTCCCAGTAAGAAAGAAAAACGGTGAGATCAGGTTGTGTGTAGGTTTTAGAAACCTGAATCGATCATCACTTAAGAACAATTATCCATTACCTACGATGGATCATGTTTTAGAAAAAGTAGTTGGAGCTAACATAATGTCTATGATTGATGGTTTTTTCAGGTTACAATCAAATTGCAGTACATCAAGATGACAAAGAAAAAATTGTGTTCACTACCCGTTGGGGTAACTTTATGTATGACAAAATGCCTTTTGGTTTAATGAATGCAGGGGAAACTTTCCAACGAGCCATGGATATCGCTTTCGTGGGCGAAAGAGATAAGTTCGTCGTTATCTATCTTGACGACCTGCGTGCTTTCTCTAAATCTGATGCAGAACATCTAACACACCTCAAACAAACTTTCGAGAAATGTCGCAAACTTGGTTTGTCACTTAATCCCAAGAAATCTCATTTCGTATTGCAAGAAGGACTCTTGGGTCATATCGTGTTTAGAGATGGAATCAAAATCGATCCCAAAAAGGGTTGAGGCGATAGATACCATAAATATTCCTAGAAACGTAAAAGATTTCAGTGTTTTTTAGGAAAAATAAACTTCTTGAGAAGATTCATCCTTAACTTTGCCGAAATTATAAAATTGATTACATATTTGCTTAAAAAGAACAGTGAGGTGAAGTGGACAAACGAAGCTAAAGTGTCGTTTCAACGTATCAAGAAAGTAATAAGTGAAGCACCAGTCTTGGCAAGCTCGAATTACACAAAAGAGATTTTGATTTTTTCTTTTGCCTCTGAGCATACAATCACAACTGTATTGTTATAGAAAAATGAGGAAGGTTTTGAGCGGCCTATTGCATTTTTTAGCAAAAGTCTCAGAGACGCTGAGATGAAATATGACATATTGGAAAAACAAGCTTATGCAATGGTAAAAGCTCTCAAGGCTTTCAGAACCTACGTATTGCACTCAAAGATCATTGCTTATGTGCCTTCAAGTTCTGTTAAAGATATATTGGTGCAGCCGGACAACGACAGAAGAAGAGGCATGTGGCTGGCTAAAATTTAGGAGTTCGACCTGAAAGTCAAACCAACTAAAATTATTAAAGGTCAGTGTTTGGCCAAATTGCTAGCCGAATCAAATTTAAAAGTACTTGGGATAAATCAGCTGCAAGAGAAAGAGGGATTTCTAGAAATATATGAGCTTGACGCCACTACACCTGCAACTGAGATTCAAGACAAGTTCTCTACTTTAGTCTGGTATCGTGATATCGTTTCTTACCTGCTGACCCTTCAATGTCCCAGTGAATTAACCCCATCTAAAACTAGGAGATTGAAGTTACACGCTGTAAAATATTGTATCATAGATGGTAAATTGTATTGGAAAGACCCCCTGGGTTTCTTGCTGAGCTGCTTAGTCGAGGTCGAAATAGAAAGGGTTATAGATGAATTCCACGTGGGAGTGTGCGGAGGGCACCATTCTTGGCGAGCAACGACTTATAAAATCTTTAGAGCCAGGTATTATTGACCTAAATTATTCACTGATGTAAACACTAAAGTTCGAACTTGTACTCCTTGTCAGTTGTTTACAGGCAAACAGAAAGTCCCATCTTTACCTTTAGTTCCCGTTAAAACTGAAGCTCCATTTCAACAATGGGGTCTTGATTTCATTGGAGAAATTCATCCACACTCCAGCGCACAACACAAGTGGATTCTAACTGCTACAAACTATTTCACTAAATGGGTGGAAGCTATTCCCACGAGAAATGCAACTGACTCAGTAGTAATTAGTTTCCTAGAAGAAAATATTTTATCTAGGTTTGGCTGTCCCCGAAAGATAGTCACTGATAATGCGCGAGCATTTAAGTCAATGACCATGATAAGCTTTTGCCAAAAATACAACATCATACTAGGACACTCCACAACTTACTATCCAAAGGGTAATGGTCTAGCTGAATCATCTAATAAAACTCTGATTACCGTGATTAAAAAGGTTTTGACTGAAAACAAGAAAGCATGGCATATCCATTTAAAATATGCTCTATGGGCTAACATGATAAGCACCAAAAGATCAATTGAGATTTCCCCTTTTCAGACGGTATATGGCACTGACGTCATTTTACCAATAAATCTTGCTATGTTCGTAATGAAACTTTGGCAAGATTCAAACGAAGAACCCAACGACATTACCACGAGGATAAACCAGTTGGTTGAATTTCAACAAAATAGGGCTGAAGTAAATGAAAGGTTACAAAAATATCAGGATAACATGAAGGCCTTATTCTATCAAAAAGCTAAAGATAGAGATTTCATCTCCGTCGATCTGGTCCTGAAATGGGAAGCTAGGAAAAAAGGCACTGGTAAACGTGACAAGTTTGATTCGATCTGGTCCGACCCATATAAGATTTTAGCTTCTGAGGGAAAAAATGTTTTTTCATTAGAAAATCTCGATGGAGACATTCTCAACGCCCCTGTAAATGGGCGACACCTTAAACACTTCATGCAATAATGCGTTTCTGAACTCTCATTGTACATACTAGTTTGTTTTCATGCTTACTTTATAGTTCCATTCCTTTCAGTAAGTTTTTTATTTAAAAAAAGAAAAAAAAGAAATTGATTAATGAGATTTCCTGACAATTAGTATGCTAATTTATTTCCTAGGAAAGTTGCCGACGAACCAAGAGACTAGAGGTGCTAAAAATGTGACAGGCACGGATATATGTATTAAATATCTTCCAATGAAAAATGTAATAAATTAATAGCCTTTTTGGTCGGCAACATAGGAGTTACCAAGGTATGAGATTCTGCTCTAAAAATTCAAGCTAAATTACCCCGAGAGATACAAATGAATAAATCGTTAGTTCAAATGATGCTAATATTATCACTGAAATTTTCAAATAAGGAAGTAAAAAATAAAAGGGGGACTTGAGGAAAAGTTGTAAAAGTTAACTAAGAAAGTCTTTAAAAACGGTCATGTGTGCAGTATTTTTTCGAAGTCCTTTACCTTCCCCTTAGTCACGGTAAACCCTGCTTCTCGCCTGACCCTGGATTTTTTATGATAAGTTCCTTGAGAAAAGAAAGGTCTCACTTTGGTTCTGAAAATTCTCAAACAAACCTTCAAAAACGAGAATAGGTTGAGTTTATAGTTCTTTAACTTTAGCTGAACCAGAAGTATGTCTAGGTTAATCCTGACCTTATTAGCCTTCCTAACAGGAATAAATTGATTGGTTTTGCTCAAGGAAATTCTTTAAAAAAATGTCAAGAAGTTTCCCTTAAGAATTTCCCTGAAGCGAATGATGGTTGAAGGCATGAGAGAAGATTAGCCCAGACCTATTTAAGTGAGTTGACATGCCTCTGTTGTTAAAATATTCAAGCAAATATCTTCTTGAGTATATTACATACTGATTGATTGCCCCCACTTCATATTAAAAAAAAAACAAAAAAAAATCTATACAAACAGATTGTGAAAGGAAATTCAATATTGATTGCCCCCATCTAGTCCAAATAGATGAAGAAAGAAAATTCATTATATTGATTTCCCTCGTCTTAGCATTTAAATGCTAGAAAAAAATGAAGTGGTGAAAGGAAATTCAATATGGGAAGTCTGATAACTTCACTGGGGTACTAAATATGCTCGCTGGCAGTGAAGCAATATCATTATATCTGATAAGGCTGTTATATATGAATTACAAGACGCTCTGGTAACTTTTATTCTTTCAGCTGGATTCAGATTATAGGTTTCTGGGATCAATTAATTTGACACATTGAAATTACTTTACCTTGATGCAAATGGAATCGGGGGAAACCTGGTAGAATGGTTAATTTGGTTTTGATTATCTTACACAGATTTGAGGTCAGTTTCAGAAAATGAAATCTATTGAGAACCTAACTCGAGATCATCGGATGTTTTATTTTTGAAGAATTTTCAAAGTCAAATGTAGAGATCCTAAAATCCTGTTTTGGTTTTTCTCCTGGTCTGCTTCACAAAGTTGAATTATTGACCCCATTTACCCAATGAAGGCACTTGGTCTACGTGTTCTTCTTGTACCACAAGGAAACGAGATCCCTAGATGGACCCTAATGTTGACACAAAGTTTAATTTTTTACCCTTTAAACCTGAAACTTCGCTTTTTCCTAGTCATGGAGCCACCCTTAGTCCTAAAAAAGAGTCAAAAGTCTTTCGATTTTTTTGGGTTTTGGGATTCGGCGTTTTCACGAGGTATGATTTTTAGTTAGCAACTCTAGAGTCCCGGTGCCGAAATCCCCAAAAGGCTTTATATTAAAAGTAATAAAAAAGAAGAAAGAAAAAATGAGTGTTATAAGTCTCGACACGTGTTTCACAAAGTACCCTTTAGTCGTGATTAATTAAACTCTTAAACACAATCAACAATTCATTAATCTTTCGTGATTCGGGTTTTCTTGTATCAAAGTGCTTTCAAAACCTCGACCCTCGAACGCTTGATCCCCGAATTTTCGAAAACATAAATTAGTTACTAATCTCGATTAATTAAAGCATTAATAGAAGTGATTAGCGCCTAAATTAATCCCATCGCGATTTCACGATTCAAGGTTTGCTTATGACATACCTCTTGGGTATAGGAGCCCTGAAATTCTGAAATGCGGAATCGCGAATTTTTAAAAAAGCCTAAAACTAAATTAAGTTAGTTTAAAACATGATTAATAATGACTAAACAACTTTTCACGTTTTGCATTTCGGGATTTGTTGAAAGCAGTCCTTTCGAAACTCCAGTTTGAAATCGCCGATATGCGGCAGTATTAATAACGGACAAACTCCAGGCGTATCTTCCTCATTAAAACATTAATTCCTAATCGCCTGTGTCAGTACGCTCATTGTAAGACAAGATAAAGATTGTGTAGTTCAAATTTCATTTTTGTTTTTTAAAATCAGGCGTGAGTTGCATTTATTCAGGCTTATATATATTTTCCTCTGCAAACAGGTTTTCAGTGCAGCGCGAACATTATGGCACCTAGAAAGGCACGTATGAAAAGTGAAGATGCAACTGAAATCTCGAGCCCGGAAGGAGATGTCATATCTGATAGTACATCGCATGCCATTGATTCCATCAAATATTGGAGACAAATTTTTGAAACCTTGGACTACGAAATCAAGAATTTTCCCGATGATTCTGAAAAGAAACTCTAGGACATAGTAGAGTCCGAACTTCACAAAGTAGCTACGCCCCCACGACTCATGACATACAACAATATGATCAGTTGGGCTTTAGAGAGGACAGACGCGCAGACGAGAAGCATTTTGGACAACCGAGGGGTCGTCGTCCACTCTTTCAGACCAGAGCATATACAAGTAATGTACAAACTGTCTCCCAATTCTAAGTGCATTTATAATAAAGAGTTTGTAAGTGAATTTCAAAGGAAAGAATGCACAAAGGCAGATCAAACATACCACAGCATAATCAAAGACTGGTGGAGACACCCAACAAAATTCAGGGCCGATACCCATAACGTTTATGCCACAACCTCATTGAATGGGTACATGGTCTATGTGGCTATGATGTTATGTAGACTTTTCGGGAAGAAAAGACCTACCCATTTCCCTGCAGAATGGGTGCCCCTTTTACATGAAGCAACCGAATGCTATAGCTTTAATTGAAACAAGATTCTATCAGATAACCTAACTAAGGAGGTTATAAAGTATCAAACTACGAGATCCAATGGTTGACCAATTGCCTTTTACATGTCCGCATACATTATGGATGCTATATGTTTCACGACTCCTTTCCCTTTGATGAATTGGAGTTGGAACCTAACATACACTGAACCTATTCATGAATATCATTCTAAGATGTGGGTTGAAAATGCTAAGGATTCTTTTTACGAAATTTGTCATTTCGTGGTGATATCGGTGCATCAAATGTTGTATGGCTGTGCATCGCCCCGTATTTCAGAGTCAGTCATAGGAAACCTCAAGGCGGTTGTCAATTGGTTTATTGAGGAGAATTTCTCCTATATCAGTGTTTTTGGATGTTCGATCCCTCCCCATGCACTTCCAAAATTCCTCCCTGACAGACTGGTGTGCAGGGAGGTAGCTCATCGGATAATAACAGGTGGTAATGGGATAGAACTGAAGACAACTCAAAAGAGGTTTTGGCCAGTCTTTGCCATGCAGATCAGAAGGTTTTCGCTACTCAACTTGGGTCATTCCAAGGTTGAAGCTGCAACTCTATAGGAGGTCAAGTTGGTGGATCTCGAACACAGGAAACACGACTCTTATCAAACAGTGGGAAGCCACATGACTCACTGTGGCATGAAAGCGTATGAACATGAGGAATCCCCTCGCGATGACATTTTCAAAGGGGTCAAAACCTTCGAGGAGGTGTTAGACAGGGTATAGACATTACCATGCGACTTGCAAATCAATTTTCTAACCTTCCACAGACATAGACGAAGTGGTTCGCCCAAGGTATTGCAGGGAGAAGCAACAACACCTCCTCCAGAACAAGAAAACACTCCCCCAGGTTTTGGACAAAAAGCACTGGAAAAAGCAGACACCGAGGAAAATCCATAGGGGGCCGAAGGATCTTCACAAAACAAAGAAGTCCCATAGACAGAGAGTCCAGGAGCAGAAACAGAAAGAAGGTCTGGGACACCTCCTGAGTCGAGTCAATCTACTCCCCCTTCTTCATCTATTGTTCATGTTGATAGCCCCAAGGCAACAAGGGAAACAAAATTAAAAGAGTTGGGTAATCCCATCGCTTCCTTGACCCCTGTACAGTCTACTTTTGGGCTCCCTCAGATAGGAGTCATATATGCTAGTGAGCTCACCCATGTCTCTAGAGAAGAAATACCTCCTTCTGATTACTTTTTCAGTAAAAAGAGGAAGGCTGTATTAAAGCAGGAGATGTATATCAGAGAAGGTGGTATGGTAAGGAAACATAGGGTGTTGGTAGATGGGCATAACATGGAAGAAGAAGATTTCGTTACAGAGGTAGTGGGCTCCATGGGACCTCTGGCAACAACAAATCTATTCACTGTTGACAATATGAGAACAAGGTTGAAACGAAGTAACCACAGGATAGCCTAGTTGCAAAACCAACTAAAGGATACCGAGAAAAATGTTAGATAAGAAATAAATAAAGGTCTGGATCAAGTCAGGGATGTTGACAAACAGGAAATTCAATCGCTTAAGTCAAGTCTAGACAAGATGAATAAGAAGATACAGACTAGCCAAATACAGGTTATTCAACAAGAAGAATTGGTAAGACAACTATAGGCTAAATTGAATTCAATGAAAGGCTAGGTTATAGATTTGAAAGTTTTTCAGGACCAGTCGCTAGAAATACATACGAAGATAGAAGCCGGGCAACAAAGATTAATCTCCAAAGTAGAGATTATTCAAAATTATTTTCAAGAAGTAAGCAATGCTTTTGATAATATTATTTTTAAGGAAAAAGAGTCTAAAGCAGTAAGGGCCACTTTCCAAAAGGCAGTTGTATGTTCAGAAAATGAAGAGGTATAAAAAATTCCAAAGCTATCTGTCGCAGATTAGATCAGAGGCGATATCATGCTCAAAGTATGGGAAACCAACATAGCAGAAAACAAAAAAATAACCAAAGAAATCAAAGACGATTGCGAAGAAATCTTTGATTTGTTGGACAAGGGATCATTCGGTATTGGAAGAGACAATTGTACTAGGCAATTAAGACAGATAAACATTGTAAGACATCGGTTGAATTTCAAGAGGGTTTGAACACAATTCAGATGGAAATTTCACTGTTAAAGGAAATGAATGTTACCCTAATAGACAGCTGGTTGGTGAAGCCAAACTTAAAATTGCAATCAATTAAGTTTGCTGGTGAGGGAATTAAAGACCGTCTTCCAAAAATTCAGAAGAATTTTTTATCTATTTGAAGCGAAGGATTTTCCAGAGCCTCCCAGAAATTTTGTACACTTTCTTGAAAAATGTATTGAATGTATTGGGTCAAAAGAAGGAGATACTTCAATAAAACAATGAAGTATCATTTTGAAAGCTTATATTATCGAGACGATATAAAAAATAAAACATAATCATGCAAACGGTTGAGGTTTGTATTTTGGTAACTGTTCGCCCCTAGGAGTTAGGAAATCACCAACCATCAATGTATTGGTGATCTGGTATAAGTATAATTTCAGGAGACTGAAATATGGATTTTTCTGGGCGTATTGTAAAGAAGATTTTGAAGATATTTTTGAATTAATACAAATATAGATTGAAGATTCCAGATCTGGTCAAGTTTGAGTTATGTCATTCTTTGTTGTTTCATATTTTTCATATATCTCTTTGATGAATGTTTAACTACAATTTAGTACAACCTCTACTGTGGTGATTAATTATTCTTACAATTTGATCGTTTACAGTTTTTCCTTTGTATCGGCTATCAGCAGGTACAGGACCTATAAATGTTTTAGGTTTCAATATCATATGCTTCATTAAGAGTTTTCCTGACTATTTTCTTTTTCTGTCACAAGGTAAGATTCCTCTGTAATTGATGCCTCACCTTGTTCAACAACTTTATGTTTTCTTTTCATTTCATGCATCTTCCCTTTTCAAAATTTAACTCAGATACCAAAAACAACCTTTAGTTTCGTCATACTATTAATTCAAGGTTTTGGAGTTCTTCGTACATATTTTGAGACAGAAATAGAGAACCCTAAAAGAAAACACAAAAACTTATCGTTTCAGTCCTTATCCCTCATGACTGTACCAGTTAGAAGACAGCCCAATATCAAGCCTGAACTATCAGATCAAATGAGCATTGCCTTAAATTTATTTAACACCATCTTACAGATAACAAATAACTGGGTTGAGTTAGAACGATCATGGGCAACAATTGAAAGGGATATTAGTATCCAAGAAAACTGAGAAGTTAGACAGAGACAGTTAAGAAACCAACGATAGCCCTTTTTTTATTACTGACTTTTCTATCCTTATCCTTAGGAACAACAGATTACCCTAGTATGTGTTGGGTGTACTTTTTGAAAGAAAAATCACAAGCTTTTGGATTTTTTTTTTTAAATTTTCATGTATTGATTCAAAATGAAACTCAATCTCGTATTGACTCTCTTTGTATTGATAATGGAAATGAATATACATCTATCGACTTTGAAAGCTACCTTTGCCAACATAGGATCAAACTTCAAGCAACAGTTCCATACAATCCTCAACAAAATGGTGTAGTTGAAAGGATGAACATGACTCTCCTAAATATTGTTCGTTCCATGATGTTTTTCAAGAATGTAAAATTGATGTTTTGGGCTGATGTTGTTCTATGTGCATCTTATGTGAAAAATATGTGTCCATCTCATGCTTTTGAAAACAAGACTCCTTATGAAATGTGGTATGGCCACATTTCTTTGGTGAGACATCTTAGAGTCTTTGGTTCCACCTGCTATGCCTTGATACCTTTGGAGCAAAGAAGCAAGCTTGAAGAAAGGAGTCAAAAGTGCATCTTCTTGGGGTACTCAAATATCTCCAGGCGATATCGTCTATATAATGAGGAAAACAAGAAATTCATCATTTCCAGAGATGTAATCTTTCTTGAATCCTCCAATAATGACAAAACCGTTAAGAAGCAAGTTGATCTTCTGGATGGATTCATTCATGTAAAGAGATATCATGAATTTGATAACGAGATTCCAAATCTAGAAGGGGGGATCCCTATCTAGGGTCGATCTATGGAATCTCCCCTTCATGAAGAAGTTCCAACCACTTCATCAGAACCTGAAGTTCATTTGGATGATGTGATCAAGAGGATTGAAAAGCCGAGTCTTGATGATAACTCATGATCATCTCAATTAGCTGAGCAACCTGGACCATATTAGAAAGGTCCACCAAAATGGTTCATAAAAACACTTGAATGTGTTTATCCTGATGAGGTCGAAAATATAGGAACCAATATTTCCTCAAGAAAAGGGAGGTGATGTAGATAATTCAAACTCAAGTGATGTAGATGACATGGATGTTTCATATGATTGTGAGTATCATTTATCTATTAACCTTGAACCAACTTCCTTTGGAGAAGCCATTTCACATGATGAATGGAAAGAAGCGATGCAGAAGGAATATGATACTCTCATCAAGAATGGGACATGGAAGTTGGTGGACCCTTCATTTGGAACCAAACCAATTGGCTGGAAATGGGTATTCAAGAACAAGTACAAATCATATGGCTCACTTGACAAGCACAAAGCAAGGCTCGTGACAAAATGATTTGCATAGAAAGCTGTTGATTATGATGAGACTTTTACCCCCACAAAAAAATGGGTTACCATACGTACTCTATTTTCCATGACAACATAGAATGGATGGAAAATTCATCAAATGGATGTGAAGATTGCTTTTTTGAATGGAGACTTGAAAGTGAACGTTTTCTTGTCTCAACTAGAAGGGTTTGTTGTGAACGTACGAGAACATAAAGTATGCAAGCTCAACAAATCCTTATATGGCCTGAAACAAGCACAATGAGCCTGGTATGAAAAAATAATTGAGCATATTATGAAATTGAATTTCAAGCATTTCAATCTTGATGATGCAACTCTATTTGTCAAGAAAGTTGACAACCCTGTTGTATATCTTGTAGTATATGTAGATGATGTAACATCCTCGTTTTTAATTCCCACAAATTGTAATGTCATTGTATAAATGTGATTTAGGGGTGTGGGTCTATATTATTGGGCCAAAGAGCCCATATTGATTAATATGGTCGGGGGCCCAATTGTATATTATGAACATTGAAATGATTAATAAAATTGTAATCGCTACCTGCGATACGAGAGGTATGAAAACTTTGGGGGCTATGATTCCACAAGAGAGAGGGTTCTAAGTGGGAAATATTCATGAGTATTAATCCAACCCACTTTCCTAAATATTATTACCATTGTGTAAACCTTTTATTTTGCTGTTGAGTGTTCCCAAAGCCAATCATTCATTTCATGTACGAGGGTGGGTGTGAGAGTCACATCCCATAGTTATTGGGGAGCATGGAGTTGAAGTACAATCAACATTGGGCAGACTGAGTAGTGGACTGGCTTGAGGATTTTTTTTTCTTCGTATGGATAAAGGAGACAATTTTTGCATGCAGTTTTTGGGCAACAAGAGGAGAGCTTAGTGTTGGGAAGAGAAACAACCATGCTATGCTTGAGGGAACCCATTATTGGGTCGTGTTTTATTCTAAAATGTGTTCCATGTGCCAGGAAAAATGGGTTGTAAGCCTGTAATGCATTTCCTGTTGAGAAAATGGCTCAAGAGTTTGGTAAAGGTTGTTGTGAGCACTCACGAGGAAGCTGAGATATCTTAGAGTCCCCAAATGAGAGATTCCTAGCCAACCAAGTGCATTGGAAGCTCTGATGAATGAATGGTACAACCTTAGGGACAATGAACAATGAAGGGGGTACATTCCTTGGGTTGTGCAGGTTGTGGGGAAGATAGAGATGGTGGATTTTAACCGCTGTAAGAGTAGAACCTGGGTTTTGGGGCTGCTATGTGTGGAGAGTGGACAACCGGAGGGCTGAATCTCTTTGTGGACTCATAGTCTCAACTTGGGGGTGGCCTATTGTTGAGAGAAAATGAACAGTAGTGCCTATGGCTGGGAGGTTCAACCTTCGTATGCAACCAATTGGTTAATTATTAACATATAAGTGTTATGTTGTTTTTAATATGATTATTTGGTTGTGTAAATGAATATTTGAATGTTGTGAGTGTTTGTTGTGTGCTTATTGGATGCATTCATGTTTTTATAAATGCTGTTATATGCATGTTTAATTATGGGCCTGCTGCCCTTTGGTTCATTTTATATGTGTTGGGGCGTTCTTTTTTTTAATTGTATCTTGCAGGCTAAGTCGTTTTGTAGTGACGAGACTCAACAATGGGCGCTGGGTATGTTACAGATTGGTATGAGAGCCATAGGTTTAACACTGAGCTTGCATGGGCTAGACTCAACACCCAAAAGTTGAAATTGTAGATTAAAAGTGCATAGGATGTCTGGAATGTGGTTGTCAAATTTTTCTAGGCAAAAGTTTGAGGAAATTTCTTGTAATTTTTGTGAAATTTTTATTCGGGGATTAAAAATCCCCCATTCTAATCTCTGAATGTGCATGTTTGGTCTAATTTTGGATAATACAAAGCAACCCTGGGTGTAATTGGGCAAAATTGGGTAAAAGACCCAATTTCTACAACAAAATTCATTGAGGATTTGGTACAATGGTGTCAGATTTCGGGTATAGACGTCAAATTAATATGTATAGGGCCGAAATTGGCCATGAGAAGCTAATTACAAAGTTTTATAACAATCCTGATAGAAATTTCGAAAATAGGCACTTTTGAAAAAAAAATGAGAAATTTTGAAATATTGGAAATTTTGGGTAATTTTTCATACCATGACATTAGCATGACGTGAAGGCCATATGGCAGGGGACGTGACAATGGTGATGTGGACTGCCATGGTGGAAGTCTGGTATCACGGTGGCAGACCACAGTGGTGGGGTGACCAACGAGGAGGTATCGATCGATACCATAAGCGGTATCGCGTCGCCCACAAGGCGAGTTTGAGGAATTTTCTTGGTGAAGCGAAATCAATGAAAACATGCCACGTATCAGGGCAGTTTTGTAGTGTCGCAACGTGGAGGGGGTGTTAACCCTCACACATGTTGGCAATGTGACATGGACCCTCTGTTGTTGATTTTCCCTGATCTCTATTGTTGAATCTGGGGAGCATGCAAGTTTGTGCATCACATCGTAGAGGGGGTGTTAAGTCTCGTTGATGTTAGCGGTGCGAAATCAATGTGGACCATTGATCTCCCAATCATCTCCACCGTTGGATCAGAGGGGATGCAAGTTTGCGTGTGCCCGAGGAAAAGGGTGTGGGATGGGACCTACCCATCCCCACGACCAATGAATGAGCGCTAGGTGGAAGGATGGAAGAAGAGGTGGGACCCTTGTCCCCTTAGTGGTTGGATGAGATGCCAGGTGGGTAGTCGGGTGCGGTGGGGCTTAAAGTAAAATAAAATAAGGAAGAAAAAGAGGGAAAATGGAGGTGAAGGCTGACGGGGCAGGGCCATGGCAGCCAGGTGGATGATATGGCATCACCTCAGGGTGCCATATGGACCGAGAAGGCCACATCAGTGAAGATGCCATATAAGCAAAATTGTCCTATAGTTTAAAAAAAATCTAACTCTGGAGCTATTTTCATATTTTGGCCCTAACATGAGCATAATACCTCAGAATAAGATACAATTTTCTGGGTTTTTTCTAGGTTGCTGCTAATTATGCGTTGGTTTTCTAGAAAAATGCAAATTGCATTATTTTAAAGATGAGGGTCAAGCTTTGTGGCAGGAGCACTGTTACTGCCGAGACTTGTACAAAGTGTTAGAAAAGTAGGCATGAAAATACTATGTGAAGGAATTGGCTGTATTCTAAGGGATTTGGAATGGAGATGCTGAAAGAATCTAAAATCCACTATTTTGGGATTTTTGGGATTTTTAAAGGAGGAAAAGGGTCCCCAGATGACAAATCTGGAAAAAATTATTTACTCAACATTTTGTATACTCATCAAGCCAGACAACTTTGGTTTAGTGAAGTTTTTCTAGAAGTGCACAATTTGGGAGATAACAACGAGTTTGGCTAAAACTTCCAAGTCTAGAAAAATGGGTGAAAAATGACAAAGTTGTCATTTCCACATTGCTGCAGTTTTTGGCTAGAGCTTCAGACTAACAACCTGAAAGTTTTTATGAATTCTCTGTCATTATTATTATGTGTGTCATACAAATTTTTCTCTGGTTCGTGACATATTTACTTCTACAAGTGACGGATGTTGGTGTCTGGGATAAGTTGCACATGGAAGAAAAGTGCACCAGAAAGAGTAAATTAACAATATTCAAATGATTATAACTTTCGGCTAAGAGCGATGTGAGGCTTGTATCCTTGGAAAGCATAGAAAACAACCATTTCATGATTATACTTTCAGAGCATGTAAAAAACTTGCAAGAAAGTAGTCATTGGAAAGCTCTTGGATATAATAATCCAGATATGCACTCAGAATCGTTAATTAAGCAACTAAACTCACGAGAAATTAGAAGGAAGACGACTGTTGACCTTAAAGGAAAAAAATGTGCATATGATTCTAGAATTGTAAATTACAGTTTTTAGCTAACAAATGTTGTTGTATGCACATATCTAAGAGGCTTAAGGTTACATATGGAAGATAAAAGGATTATAATGAGTGCTATATGTTATAAGAAAAATCTGTCCATTGGGAGAGATCCGACCTATCTGGCCGTGAAGTCAGTTACAACCTTTTTGATAGCTCGACACGAGGCAGAGACTACCTGTACGTTAGATGGTCCTTCGCCTGAGGTGGTAATGAAGGAGAAAAATGAGAGCTAAAAGACTCACAAGAAGTCTTTCTCAGGACCACCCACCCACCCTGGGTGTTGTCCTCCCTCAACTTCCTGGATGGCCAAAATGGCTTGTGGGTGAAAATTATGGACAATAGAATGGAAATAAGCTCTGTGATTTTTTGGACAACGAACTAAATAAAGCGAACAACTAGTTGTTCACTTCCTTAAAGCGTTGGAAAATGACCCGGAATGGGTTCTTGAGGTAAACCAGTGTCTTGGACAATTAACCAATGGATGTCTCAAGTGAAAGAGTGCAAAACAAGGGTGAAACGTGAGCTTAAAAACTACAACCAAGTCTTTTTAGATGGCTGTAAATTGCGAACAACAAGCTATTCGTAGCTTTTAAGACGAGGAAACAAGCCCAAAATAGCTTGATACCCCCCGGGGTGACCTGTGAAGTGATCCCAGAAGATTATCAAATAAAAAAGGGGACTGTAAAAAGAAGCGAACAACCTTTTTAGCAAATTGTTACAACTATGTTATAGATAGTATTTACAACTTCAATTTTCCGTTCGTGGGTGAAGGGTGCACTGACGAATTGTTGACTTTAAGAGTATTTTATTGATGAATTTTTAGTTTTTTAACACATGCCTTGACCACCACACTATTTTGAAGGTTACCACGATCAGACAAACACATCTCGAAACTGTGCCAACTAGTATAAGAAGAACAGTCTTAGAAAATCACAGTGGTTAGGTTGAAGAGTGCCCCATGCAGTTCAGAGAAGTAATGATTAACCACTTCTCGTCACTAACACTTTCAGGCTCTTAAAGTCGCTTGGATGGAAGAAGGATACCTGCGAAAAGGAAGAGGCCCGGGACCCCCCTAAAGGGAGTTTTAGCTGAGCTTACCTAAGAAAAATAATATTCCAACCAAGCTAATCTAATCAACTCCTTGATTGTGTGGTACTAAAGAAAGATCACTTTATTTATACTAACTAGACAACTTTTGAGGGGATCCTGATGAAGACTTCTTGGCTTTGACTCTTTGTATCCTACAAAATTGAACTTACTTGAAATGAACGACCAGGCCATCCATGTGGTGATGTCATGTCTTGCTTTCACAAGCGTGTCTCCTGGTCACTGAATTTGAAATCTATCTAAAACTATATGCAGAAAACAAATAAATAGGTATGTGACATATATGTCACGACTAGCCCCTCAGAAGTTGTCTAGTTAGTATAAATAGAGCGGTCTTTCCTTAGTACCACACGGTCAATGAGTTGATTAACTTAGCTTGGTTGGAATACTATTCTGCTTGGGTAAGCTTAGCTAAAACTCCTTTTATGGGGGCCTTGGGCCTCTTCCTTTTCAAAGGTATCCTTCTTCCATCCAAGTGGCTTTCAGAGCCTGAAAGTGCTAGTGACGAGAAGTGGCTAATCTCTGCTTCTTTGAACTGCATATGACCCTCTTCAACCTAACAATTATGGTTTGCTCAGACTACTCTTCTTATACTAGATGGTACAGTTCCAGGATGTGTTTGCCTAATCGAGATAACCTTCAAAATAGTGTGGTAGACAATGTATGTGTTAAAAAACTAATAAAATACTAATAAAATACTCTTAAAGTCAACCTTTCGTTAGTCCACCCTTCACCCACGAACCGAAAATTGAAATTGTAAATACTATTCATAACATAGCTGTAACAACTTGTTAAAAATGTTGTTCACTTCCTTTTACAATCCCCTTTTTGATTCGATAATCTTCCGGGATCACTTCCTGGGTCACCCCGGAGGGTATCAAGCCCTTCTCGGCTTGTTTTCCCATCTTAAAAACTTCAAATATCTTGTTGTTCACAATTTACAATGATCTTGAAGGACTTGGCTATAGCTTTTAAGCTCATGTTTCACCCTTGTTTTGCACTTTTTCACTTGAGACATCCATTGGTTAATTATCCAGGATACCGGTTTACCCTGGGAACCCATTCTGGGCCATTTTCCAATGGTTTAAGGGAGTAAACATTTTGTTGTTCGCTTTATTTAGTTCTCTGTCCAAAAAATCAACGAGTTTATTTTTGTCCTATTGTCCGTAATTTTCACCCGCAGGCCATTTTGGCCATCTAGGAAGCTGAGTGTGGACAACACCCAGGGTGGGTGGTCCTGAGAAAGACTTCTTGTAAGTCTTTCACCTCTTCTTTTTCCCCTTCATTATCGCCTCATGCGAAGGACCATCTGAGTTGCGTGTAGTCTCTGCCTCGTGCCGAGCTATCAGAAAGGTTGTAACCGACTTCACAACCGGATAGGTCGGATCTGTCCCAACAAACAAATTTTGCTTATAACTTGCCCCTTTTTCTGGCGACCATATTGGGGAACTTGCAAACCTCTTTAGTTTTTCTTGTATCCCAAACTTGTACTGAGCATTGGACCAAAATTCTTTGGGGTCCTTTTCCCACTTGTTGACAAAATTTTGTGGCAAGGTCCTTCAATGATCCTTTGGAGTTTTCTTTGGTACTCGTTTTAGTTCAGTTCCCTCGCAGTTTCTGTTGCATCTGGGGGTCATAAAATACCATTGAGTTTTCCTTTCATCTTACCTCGTTAGAGTCTGATTTTACTTGTTCGAACTCTCATGAGGAGTTATAAATCTGTCATACTTTACCTTCTACTTCGAGAAGAACGAAAAAAAAAAGTTTTGTTTATAGTTGGGTTAATCTATATCCTTTCAGAAAGAGTAGGATTGTTGGGTTGATACATCTCTTGTACTCAAAGTACTTACTTGACCCCCTTGCAAGCTGACAGGGCAAAAGTATCCTAAGACTAAGGAAACAATATCCCGTAGGAATATAAGAAGTCAAAGTTCGCGAAAGAAAACAAGTAGCGAGACACATACACCTAGGAAACCAGGGAAACTCGTTGCACCTGCCGTGCGAGCTGAGTCACCCTCTTCCTCTTCTCCTATTCAAATCCCCTTACTAAAGCAAGCTTTAGTCAATCCAACAACAATTACTAATCCTTAGGTTGTTCCTCCCTTCGTTCCAACAACTGTCGTTGTTCCTCCCATAGTTGTTCCGATGGAAATGCTATGGCAACTCGTGACTCCTTTGATATTGACCCAACATCTTCACGACATACCTGCAGATGCCCCAAACAGGCTTCCTAAGTTCAGTGGCACTGGTGCATTGAGTGTTGAGGAACATATACAAAACTCCTATGATGCATTAGCCCTCATGGACATAACAATTCTTGATGTCATCATTAGACTTTTTGTAAGAACCTTTGAGGGTGAAGTAGCGAGATGGTGTCGCTTGTTTCCCAATGCTAGTATCCCAGATTGAGACACTATGATCCAAGAATTCAAGAAACATTTCCAAGGGGAGGACGATGTGGCTTCTCTACACAACGATTTCAAAACCATCTCCATCCATGAGGAGGAGAAAATTCAAAACTTTAATCAACGCTTTACCTCGACCTTGAATAGAATCCCAATTGCTTCCCAACCATCTGGGAACAATTTGTTCCATTACTACATGACTATTATGAATCCAAACGTAAAGTATATATGGAAAGACAAATCAATACAAACTTTAGATGTGGCCAAGCCTAACGCCTTGGAAATTGAAATAAAGATGGAGAAATATGGTATGATTCCCTCACCTTTACTGAAACCCCGTTTTAACGGGAGGCCTAGGAATGAGATACCTCGAAACGAAGGTCCTCGGTATGAACCTCCACTTGCTCAAACTTCTAGGATTGAAGAAAGGGAAATTTCTGAAACACTCAAGTTGTTAATGAACATGAACAACCAAATACTTTCCCTTAATTGAAAGGTGAATGACTTGCAGTTTACTGTTCTTGCGAGGCCAAGGCCTCCTTTCCCTCCTCCTAGGCAACATGTTGCTGAAGTGGATTGGTGCCACTTTTGCTAAGACTTTCATGATCCCGAGTTTTGTTACTCGTATACACGTCACTTGGAATTGTCTAAAACTGGCAAAGCCCCTCTACCTCCAGTGAAAAACAAACTTGCTTCCACTTCCCAAAACAACCAAGTTAACATGGAAGACTCTATTCCCTGCCGTTGACGATTAAAATTGTAACGATGAGTGCTGCCCGCGAAGTATTGCTAAAGCGCTATTATTTAACTATGCTAATAATATAATACTAGTAGGTGGGACCCCCTTGTAGACTAGAGGTGCAAGGATAGACATATTACACATGTTTTGCTGCTGTTGTGATGTTGCTTACACAGTCCTACATTTTTTACAATGAAGTCTTAATTTCATATTGAGATGATAATAAGTGTATAATGCATTATTGTGGAACACTTTTGGTAATCACTTGCGACATTGAACAAGTTCTATGGGTATGGAGATGATGTTGTTACAACTGCTATGTTATAACTTTGTAACTAATTTTTATGTTGATTACTTAGCCACATATATGCAAGGGATAATTTAATGGTAGCATGGTCAAAAGAAAAAAAAAAAACTATGAAAAGGTTCTAAAGTATGGCAAAGAGAAATGAACTATGTAAAGGGATTACGTGCAAATTTCGAATAAAAGAGTTAATGGATACTAGTATTAATCCTAGCTGTTATGCTATTTGTTTGGTTAATGGACTATGCGAATTTCATTAGATTTGAATTTAGACGCATATAACATTGTTAATATGGATTATTGGATGGATTTATGGCAAGGGTTAATGTGTAAACTTCTTGGGTGGTGCACTATGCAATGGATATCGTCTCAAATCTCACGATGGTTCAACATTGAATATGCATTGTTTATACGCCTTGATTATTGGTGAATGCTATGCTTATTTGGCTGTCTCGTACTTCAAATTGAATGGGGCCAGGTGATGAAAGCGATGTGAATTTACTACATGTCACTCCATACTTTCCCTATCACCCGTCACCCTAACATTGTTCCATTGTTGCATTTTTCACTATGTTGGTTGTGAAGCTTCACGTTTTCAGGTTTTTGGAAGGGAGGCTCGACCAACTCGCCATTTAAGTGTTTTGCAACATGTATGATTCTTTTCTCTCCATCTATGATGTATTCTCTGTTGTATGAACCAAATGATGGCTTAATGATGCTTGGATTCTGTGTGTTCTTGAGAATTTCGACTGTGCGTAAATGTAGTGTTATGGCTCTATGTGATGATTGTAAAATGTTGGGAATTGCAAGAAAATGAATGGGTATTTTTAAGTGGCGCATTGATTGTTTGCTCGGTCAATGTAGTTTTATGATGGGTTTTTGTGGAATAATAAGTAACATTGGTGCAATATGGCTCTGGGTTGATGATTGAGGGTTGTTGTTATGTGTATCCTTGTTGGTTAACTCGTTTCCTCTCAGTCGTGGTGGTAACCCTTACCGAGTCGCAGAGAAATTGCCAACAATTGTTGTGTTCTTTTCTTCAAATCCCGAGTCATGGTTGATGGCCCGTTCTTACTGTCTTTTCATTGAAGTTTCCCAAGATCCAGTCTTGGTTGGCCCCGAATGATAATACATGCCTATGTGGGTATTGGATTGATACATGTTGTAACTTGGCGTTCTGTCCAAAAGGACGTGTGTGTCCTCTTTATTGTTGTTGCCAAGCTGTTTCGGCTCTTCAGGTGTTAGAAATATATGTTATTTCTCTGTGTTTTTTTTGAATAACCGCCACTATTAAGTTAACCCTCGTCCCTTCTTTGCAAGTATTAGAGGCACCTATGTGCACTGGGTTATTTTACTCTTACTGTCTCTGCTCTTCTCGGGTGTTAACTATTGTTTCCGTTGCCGAGACTTGGAGTAATATGTATAGACTGTGTGGTTCATTGCTGTGTTGTTTTCGAAATCTATTTTGGCCTATGGTAGATATAAGTGTTGGAAGACTGCCAACTCTGTGTTTTTTTTTAAAAGACAAACAAGCTTGTTGCCTCCCTACATTTGATTTTGAGAGAGCCTGACTTGAACTTTGACTCATCTCGGCTCTCTTCGGGCACCTTCTGGGTTGTCAAGTATTGGTTTATCAGTTAAATGGTTATGGAAGTCTTTAAGACACATGCTCTCTCGTCGAGTCTCTGTCTGGTCCTTCTATGATAAAATTGGTTGAACAAATAAGAATGAAAACGAGTGGTTGCATACAGTCAAGGGCTATCTTCCCATTCATTATGGTTTCGCTCATTGCGTTTTATCCAATCTTGTCTTGGATGCATATGAAAACACCTGTGTGAATTTTACAAACCCCGATCAGGGTTTTGGCAAGTTTAAAAGATGTCTATGTGTCAGTTGGTTCTGTTCGCTTCATATATTATATTGAGATCATCATACAGACTACCAATTGTTTTAAAATGAAGTTATACCCACAAAGATAAGGCTCGAGGATTATGTTTGGTTCGACTGTTGTTTCATTTCAAGATTTTGTCGATTGATATGATGAAGACCTGTGTATAATCAATCATGCTTTGAAGTTTGTTCACGTTTTGAAAAGAGACCTGTGTACATTTTAATTGGGCATGATTGGTGATTGGTAAACAGTGGATGTTGATTGTTTTCGTGGTGCATTATGGATTATCAGAGATAGATGTTGAGCATATTGCTGTGCATGCTTTGATTATTTTAAAAAAAGAAGAAGGGATCAACGTTTTGTTAAACAATACTGTTGAATTATTATTATTTTTTATAAGTTATGATTGCATAGACTGTTATGAATTAAGGAATTCTGGGAAATTTAATTATTGAAACAACAATCAGTTTTGTATAAAATTAAGGAACAATGAATGTTGGCGCTTTATGGATTAATTTTAATACAGAGTTATGATTGTTGATTATTTAATTTATTTTATGAACAATATCCATTAAATCTCCTGTCATTGTATCACTTTTTCACTCAATACAAATCCCCTCACAATTCAAGATTCATTTTGCACTCCCTTTTCTTAAAATGAAATTAAAACTAAATTAAAACTCTCTATTACAACAATTAAAAAATAACATAGAGATGGATCACAACTGATATGATTTTGTTATTGTTACAAAGTCGATTGTGTAATGATTTGTTGAGCAATAATCATGTTCTTACTGTAAATGTGCACATTTGTAGAGAGAAATTGAGAAAGAAGAATAGTGAGAGAAAGAATAGAAGAATTCTCATTAACTGTATTCCTCATTCAAATAGTGAATAATCTACAATAAATATATGCTACATGAGTAACTAATGCGCCATAGTAGTGTTCTAGAGATATTTAGACACTCACTGACAAACACTAGAGTGAATCACCACCCAGTCCTAGTTAACTAATCCATGCAATCATCAGTTGACTGAGACGTGTGGAAGTGAGAGAGACACATGGAACTCCTGGTGATAAAACTGAGGTTGCCTTGCATGAGTGACTTCCATTAGTCTAATTGAGTGTAACTGACTCTGAACTGAAGAGGAACATCCTATTTTGGAGGAAAATATTCTCTAGAGAGAATATTCTCATTTAAGGAATCGTTCTCAACATTGGACAGTAAAACTTAGGAAACTAATTATAGGCGAGCGTAATATCTCCAACATTCGCTCTGAACACTACTAGGGTGTACATGATGAATGGGTCCTGACTATAAAGGCCATGTTAGGTATCCATTGTACAATGAATATAAGAATGAAACATAAAAAAAAACGAGGAAAGAGAGAAAACCTCATGCGTAACCGCCCCCCGCCCCCCTCAAATTACAGTGCATAAAAAAATATGAGAATGAACAAAATGCACTTGCTAAGCAGCCATGTCATTCACTCCAAGAAGACCTCGCAACTTTGCAAGTTTGTGCTCGTTGAAGATTTTATTGAAGATGTAGATGTCAACATGGATCTGATGAAGTAGATACACTATTGATATGTCCACACATATCCGCTTTCTCTTCTTGTAATGAAGAATATTCAAATAAAGTTTGGATGAAACTTTGAAAACCATGCGGTTGTTTCCGGAAAAAACATTGAAATTTTGTTGATTTTAAAATGATCATAACTTCACTTCTCAGTCTCCGTTTCAGACGATTGTTTTTTTGAAATTGGATGTTTTTTTGAGAGGAATTTAAATATCCAATTTGTTTATGCAAATTTGGCTAAAAAAATATCAGAATTGAGTCTGATGTGTGCGGCCCCCTTTTGGTCTCCCGAGATGCATGCATTGCGCATGGAAAAATGTTTGCATGTGACCCCTGAGATGCATGCTATATATCTTCCACATGAAATTCAAAAAACAAATTTGAAATGGAGTAGACATCATCTTCAATTAATGGAATACAAATTTGTGCAAATACTTGTGTATAAGACTTCATAATAAGAGGTTTGATCTTCTGATGGCTTCTCTTCTGGCTCTATCTGTTCAACCTCCTGGATGAAATCTTCACAATCTTCTTTATTCCCAAATAGAACCTCCAATCTGATCCATAATTCATTTGGAGTTGATTCTTGTGAGTCATCATATACTTGATGGATGATTTCAGGAGAAATAAAATAGAAGATACATCATATGGCCATATGTTGTCTATTGAGAAAATCATTTTTCTTATCAGCAGAATCAGGCTCTACTTCCATTGCCATATTCTCTAGAGGAACATCCTATTTTGTAGGGAAATATTCTCTAGAGAGTATTCTCATCTAAGGAATCGTTCTCAACATTGGATTGTAAAACTTAGGAAAACAACTATATGCGAGTGTGTAATATCTCCAACACCCCCCTGAACACTACTGGGGTGTACATGATGAATGGGTTCCGACAACAAAGGCCATGTTAGGTATACATTGTACAAATGAATATGAGAATGAAACATTAAAAAAACGAGGAAAGAGGGAAAAACTCATGGTAAACCCCTCCCCTCAAATTACAATGCATAAAAAAAATACGAGAATGAATAAAAGCCAGTTGCTAAACAACCATGTCCTTCACTCCAAGAAGACCTCGCAACTGTGCAAGTTTCTTCTCTTTGAATATTTTGTTGAAAATGTAGATGTTTGCACGGATCTGATGGAGTAGATGCACCATTGAGATGTCCACACATATCCACTTTTCTCTTCTTGTAACTAAGAAGATCCAAATAAATTTTGGATGAAACTTTGAAAACCGTGCGATCGTTTTCGAAAAAATGCTGAAATTTTGTTGATTTTAAAAAGATCGTAACTTCACTTTTTAGACTCTATTTCGGACGATTTTGTTTTTGAAATTCGATATTTTCTCGAGAGGACTTCAAATATCCAATTTGTTTCTGCAAGTTTAGCTCATAAAAGATTAGAATAAAGTCTGATGTTTGCGACTCTGTTTTTGTCTCCGGAGATCCAAGCATTGCACATGGAAAAATGTTTGCATGTGACCCCTGAGATGCATGCCATATATCTTCCACATGAAATTCAGAAAACAAATCTGAAATGGAGTAGACATCATCTTCAATTAATGGAATATAAATTTGTGCAAAAACTTTTGGAGAAGACTCTTCATAATAAGAGGCTTGATCTTCTGAAGGCTTCTCTTTTGGCTCTATGTGTTGAACCTCTCCACAAGAATAAATGTATTCACAATCTTCTTTATTCCCGAATAGAACCTACAATCTGGTCCATAATTAATTTGGAGTTGATTATTGTGAGCCATCATATACTTGATGGAGAATTTCAGAAGAAATAAAATAGAGGATACATCCTATGGCCATATCTTGTCTATTGAGAAAATCATTTTTTTCATTGGCATAATCAAACCCTACTTCCATTGCCATATTTATTTGGTACAAGCCTCTGCATTTGAGCAGAAGCATAATTTTTGGCTTCCATTCCAAATAGTTACGAGGTGTGAAAAGTATTTCCGATGAATAAGCCATCTTTTTGTTGTCTTCAATCTTTTGTACCTGCAAAAAATTAATTTGGTGTAGCTTTTGCTTAGTAGTTCGTCAGCTTTGATACCATGTAAATGTGTTGAACCTGCACATAATAGATCTAGCTAGAAAGTACTACACACATTTGCAGAGAGAAATTGAGAAAGAAGAAGAAGGAGAAAAAAAATAGAAGAATTCTCATTAATCATATTCCACACTCAAAGAGTGAATAATTTATAATAGAAATAGGCTACATGAGTAACTAATGCGATATAGTAGTGTTCTAGAGAGATCTAGACACTCACTGACAAACATTGGAGTGAACTGCCCATTAGTCCTAGTTAACTGAGACACATGTGTGGAAGTGAGAGAGACACATGCAACTCCTGGTGATAAAATCAAGGTTGCCATGCATGAGTGACTTCCACTAGTCTAACTGAGTGTAACTGACTCTTAACTGAAGAGGAACATCCTATTTTGTAGGGAAATATTCTTTAGAGATAATATTATCATCTAAGGAATCGTTCTCCACATTAGATTGTAAAACTTAGGAAAATAATTATAGGTGAGTGTGTAATATCTCCAACACTTACTCCCTGTCATTTTATCACTTTTCCGCTCAATACAACCTCCTCAGATATCCCAGAACCCTTATTCACCCTCTACTCATTGACAATTATTAATTGAATTTTATGGATTGGATTGCATGGGTCTGATGTGAGTGCTGACTCAAACTTTGTTTCATATTAAGAGATGTCATGTATGGTTTGTTTACGAATCTAGTTGCTAATAAACACTGCATACATAATGAACTTTTTCAGTAGAGGAAACCATGGCTGAAATAACAGGGGCAGAGGGAATTGGAACAGAGGGCCTAGAAGGCCAAGATTCTCGATACATTTTGATGCAGATCCTCAAGAGTTAAACCAACTCTTGCAAGATGAATTTTTCAATTGGATTGGACAAGGGGTAGTCCAACCTAGACCAGAGATACCTCCCTTCCAACCCCAGCTTGTCCCTGGTATCCCTGTGCCCCCTCATGTTTCATTGTAATCTGAAGTTCTAGAGAACGACAGATGGCAGGATATTGTTCACCCAACAGTTTCCCAACATCTTGGCTGGCCAAATTTGTCTCTACCTTCTCGTCCTCCACCTGTTAACCCAAATGTGTAGATTGTCCCTACACACTCACCTCTACAATCCTCCCATGCACACAAAAGACTGAAAATCGAAACCCACCACATGCATGACAAATGAAAAACTATTGATGCCCCCTCCTCTCGCTCAAGTGATTCAACCAAATCTATTTCATCCTGCATGCACTTGAGAGATGGCTGTTCGCATATCATTAGTGAGATCAAGCCTCAAGGCTAATTCAAGAGAGTCGAAAGGAGATAACAACAACAAAGAGAAAATTGCCTCCCAAAGTGACAAATATGGTTTTTGAGTATATTTTATTATTGTTTTGTTGAGAACAATCGATTGTTGAAGTTTTTGGACAACATACTATTTTTGGATATTTTGGATATTATATGTTTGGATATGATTTAAAATATCTTTGATATTTAATTTTCAAAATTATGAGAATGATTATTGGGAGTCATAAGGACGGATGTGTTTGATGGATTGACTAGTTATGTTTATTTTTGTTAAGAAACTAAAGGGAGTCACAATGGGTCCCACCTACTAGTTATTATTTATTAAAGGACCCTTATTATTATTATTATTATTATATGAATTCTTCCCTTAACTAAAAGTTAGTTGAGTTTTAGTTAACTTCACTAAAAGAAGTAGTTGAACTACTTCAACTAATTTGGGATGCATAAAAGCAAAATGAGAAGGAAGAACAAAGGAGAATAGAAGGAGAAGGCCTACTAAGGTTTGCTCTTGAGTTTTATTTGAGATAGTTTAGTTTTTAGTCATTCTTCAATTAATTGAAAGCCTAATTCTCTTTTATGACAACATGGTCATATTGTAGACAACGAGATTCAAGGCTGAATTACATCATTCAACCACTTGTTTTCAGAGGTATTGATTTATCTTTGATAGAGTGTGTAGACTTGTCTGTTTATGAATTAAATTTCATGACTGATAAATGATATTGTGCAGAGTCGAGTGGGAAACAATCTGTGGCAAGCTGATCCAACTTTTAAAAGTTCAGTTTTTAACTTCCTGTCGGAGTTCTTTTGTATGGTTTTTCATCAGGGATATCTAAGTTTGACTTTGGTCCAAACTCCCTCAGAGATTTTTGTAAAGAGAACAATTCTTTTGATTTCTTGGAATGAAATAAACAATTGCTATTATGTCTCATCTGTGTTAATATGTGACTTGGTATTTTTGTTTTTGTCTCCACATTTACTTTTGCATCTGTTATATTCAGAAAATTATATAAGAATGTTGAATTTTGCAACAATCTTTGATTTAAAAAAATCAGCCTAAGACCTTGTATCTAATACTTGTGGATCGAGAAACAAATTTTGAGGCTATAAACATAGAGTGATATTCTCGTCTATCTTGCCTTAGTCAAGCAAGATCTCAAAATGCTCGAGTAAGATTATTTCATATCCTTTCCTGAACACCTGCGATGATGATCCTCTTGCTTTCGGAAGCTTTGCTGTAGAAACTAGGAGTCGAACCCCTAAAACCACTCCGCAACGGGTGGAAGGGACCAAAATCAATCCTAAGGACAATGAAAAAGGAAAACTTCCCGCGAACTGTAGATTACCTTTCCCTACAAGGAACAGGGTTCTGTGGACTCCAAACAAGGTAAACTTGCCTAGTAATCCATCACCCGACTTCCCAATACCGGGACCTTACAACATCATTGAAGATCTAGCGAAGGTCCCTGTCCACATGACATTATTAGATGCGCTTAGAACACCTAATCAGTTTGAAAACCTTTCACGTGTTCTATAAGCACCTCCTACTCCACGAATGGAACAACGAGTTCTTCTTTCCAAAGAGTCCTCTTCTCAACCTAACGAAGCATATGATGTTATTGATTTAGACCCCGAGGTTCCTCCTTTCTATATCTCAATTTTGATTTCTGATTTTGTGCTCCATAACTGTGTCACTGACACAAGAGCAAGGCACAATGTCATGAAAAGACTGGGTCTTGAATGCACAAGCCCATGTAAAGATATGTTAGCTTTGGATTCAAGGACTGTAGAAAGCATTCGTTACATCAATGAGTTATCCATTACTTTCAACCAAGCTTCAGATGTGACCATGCTCATAAACGTGATCATAACAAATATACCTGAAGTATATGGCATGCTTTTAGGGAGGGAGTGGTTCATGAAAGTAAAAAAGGGTTGTTACTTCATGGAAGGAACCCACTTCACCTTTCCTCATAAATGTGTTGAAGTTGTCAATAGGAGGGAAACAAAATACCGAGAGCAGGTTGTACCTGTAAATGTGTTGAACCTACACATAATGGATCTAGCTAGAAAATACCACACACATTTGCAGAGATAAATTGAGAAAGAAGAAGCAAGAGAGAAAGAATGGAAGAATTCTCATTAACTGTATTCCACACTGAAAGAGTGAATAATTTACAATAGATATATGCTACATGAGTAAATAATGCACCATAGTAGTGATCTAGAGAGATGTAGACACTCACTGACAAACACTGGAGTGAATTGCCACCTAGTCATAGTTAACTGATCCATGCAATCATCAGTTGACTAAGACACATGTGTGGAAGTGAGAGAGACTAATGCAACTGCTGGTGATAAAATCGAGGTTTCCATGCATGAGTGACTTCCACTAGTCTAACTGACTCTGAACTGAAGAGGAACGTCCTATTTTGTAGGGAAATATTTTCTAAAGAGAATATTCTCATCTAAGGAATCGTTCTCAACATTGGATTGTAAAACTTAGGAAAACAATTATAGGTGAGTGTGTAATATATCCAACACCCCCCTTGAACACTACTAGGGTGTACATGATGAATGGGTTTCGACAATAAAGACCATGTTAGGTACCCATTGTATAATGCATATAAGAATGAAACATTAAAAAAACGAGGAAAGAGGGAAAACCTCATGGGAAACCCTTGCCCCTAAAATTACAATGCATAAAAAAATCGAGAAGGAACAAAAAAATAGTGGTTAAGCAACCATGTCCTTCACTCCAAGAAGACCTCTCAATTGTGCAAGTTTGTGCTCGTTGAAGATTTTGTTGAAGATGTAGATGACTGGATGGATATGATGAAGTAGATGCATCATTGAGATGTCCACACATATCCACTTTCTCTTCTTGTAATGAAGAAGATCCAAATAAAGTTTGGATGAAATCTTGAAAACCATTCGGCCGTTTCCGAAGAAAAAACGTTGAGATTTTGTTGATTTTAAAACGATCATAACTTCACTTCCCAGACTCCGTTTCAGACGATTGTTTTTTTGAAATTGGATATTTTCCCGAGAGGAATTCAAATATCCAATTTGTTTCTGCAAATGTTTCTCAGAAAATATCAGAATTGAGTCTGATGTGCGCGGCTCCCTTTTTGTCTCCTGAGATGCATGCATTGCACATGGAAAAGTGTCTGCATGTGACCCCTGAGATGCATGCCATATATCTTCCACATGAAATTCATAATTTTTTTTATGAAATGGAGTAGACATTATCTTCAATTAATGTAAGATAAGTTTGTGCAAATACTTTGTAGAAGACTTTTCATAATAAGAGGCTTGATCTTCTGATGGCTTCTCTTCTGGCTCTATCTATTCAACCTCCTGCATGAAATATTCACAATCTTCTTTATTCCCGAATAGAACCTCCAGTGTGGTCCATAATTCATTTGGAGTGAAGTCTTGTGAGACATCACATACTTGGTGGAGAGTTTTTGGAGAAATAGACAAACAGATAAATCCTATGGCCATATCTTGTCTATTGAGAAAGCCATTTTTCTCATCGGTGGAATCATGCTCTACTTCCATTGCCATGGTTATTTGGTATAAGCCTCTACTTATGAGAAGATGTAGAATCTTTGTCTTCCACTCCAAATAGTTATGAGGCGTGAGAAGTATTATCGGTGAGTAAAACATATATTCCATCTTTTTTGCGTTCTTCAATTTTTAGTACCTGCAAAAATAATTTGGTGTAGCTTTTGCTTAGCAGTCCGTCGGCTCTGATACCATGTAAATGTGTTGAACCTGCACATAATGGATCTAGCTAGAAAATACCACACACATTTCTAGAGAGAAATGGAGAAAAAAGAAGCAAGAGAGAAATAATGGAAGAATTATCATTAACATTATTCCACACTCAAAGAGTGAATAATTTACAATAGATATAGGTTACATGAATAACTAATGCGCCATAGTAGTGATCTAGAGAGATCTAGACACTCACTGACAAACACTAGAGTGAACTGCCACCTAGTCCTAGTTAACTGATCCATGCAATCATCAATTGACTGAGACACGTGTGGAAGTGAGAGAGACACATGCAACTCCTGGTGATAAAACCGAGGTTGCCATGCATGGGTGACTTCCACTAGTCTAAGTAAGTGTAACTAACTATGAAATGAAGATGAACGTCCTATTTTGTAGGGAAATATTCTGTAAAGAAAATATTCTCATCTAAGGAATCATTCTCAACATTGGACTGTAAAACTTAGGAAAATAATTATAGGTGAGTTTGTAATATCTCCAACAGTAACTGCTTCCTACAATACAAAACCTGTTTCTTTCAAGATACAGGGATGGGTACGTTCACTGTGTTATCTGAGGAATATGCATAGGTCCCTCCTTTTGAGTTGGATGAAATGGCGTGGAGTATGGATTTTAATGGTGCTAAATCCAAGCACGGATCTGGGGCTGGGGTCCTTTTGTGTGATCCCAAAGGGAAGGCAATCCCTTTCTCTTTTCGATTAGAATTCCCTAACACTAATAATATGGCTGAATATTAAGCCTTATTTCAAGGCCTCCAAAAGGCCTTAGACTTAGGAATACGCCATTTGTTGGTAAGTGGGGATTCTAAATTGGTTGTGAATCAAATTAGAGATAAATATGAAGTTCATAACCCACGCCTCAAACAATACCACCGAAGGGCTAACGAACTTATTGAGAAGTTCTTATTTTTCAACATTCAAGCCGTACCTAGTGCCGCAAACCATGTAGCTGATACTTTGGCTTTGGCTGGTTCTTGTTTCACGTCGGATTTTGTAAGGGCTATCAAAGATATAAAGTCCAAATTTTACATAGACCCGCGTTACCTGATAATGTTGACTCTTGGCAAGTTTTTTATACTGACGAACTTATCTATAGATTCCTTCAAAACAAGGAGGAATTCAAAGATTTACATATCAACCATGAGTTGGAAGAGGAAACCGAGGACAGAATCCAATTGAAAACAAATAAGATTCCCCTTGGTTTGTCCGTACCAGAATCCATGTTTGTTTCTAATGATGCCACTTCCTCTGCACCTAGTATTGATAGTGAATCTGTTAGGAAGGTGCGAGAAGCCATCCCTATAAACATGGGAACTGAGAAAGATCCAAAACTGGTTTATATAGGGGCATAGTGTTCCCCTTCTAAGATCGCTCTACCATACCCATAATCCATAATGCAGGAGATAGTCCATGCCATACCCATAATCCTTGATTCGAAACCTTATAGGCAGAGACAAAGAAAGAACAACCCCGCTTTGGAACAAACTATTAAAGCTGAATTAGACAAGATGGAAGCATCCAGGGTCATATACCATGTCCGTTACTCACAATGGGTATCTAATTTGGTTTATGTCAGGAAGAAAATTGGTGATATTCGTTTGTTTGTCGACTTTCGACATTTGAATAGGGTGTGCCTAAAAGACAACTACCTCGTCCCACCAATGGAATATATCCTCCAACAAGTCTCTGGGTCTCAAATGATGTCCCTTTTAGATGGTTTCTCAGGTTACAATCAGATAGCTCTCAAACCTTCTGATAGTCACAAAACTGCCTTCGCTACTCGTTGGGGCACATATGCATATAGCAAGATGCCTTTTGGCTTGATTAATGCTGAGAACACCTTTCAACATGCCATGGCCATTGCTTTCAAAGGCTTATTGGGTAAGATGATTGTTGTCTACTTCGATGACCTCACAGTGTTTTCCAAAGAACGAAGTAGTGGTTTTGATCACGTTAGGCATGTTCTTCTTAGATGTCGTAAGTTTGGTATATCTTTAAATCCTAAGAAGACCATTTTCAGTGTTATGGAGGGAAAAATTTTGGGTCACATCATCTCTCGAGAAGGTGTCAAAATTGACCCTGAGAGAGTGGTAGCAATAAAAAAAATGCTCTTACCTACTAATAAAAAAAAATGCAATCTTTCTATGGAAAGATAAACTTCCTGAAACGCTTCATTCTTGATTTTGCTCAAGTAGTCAAACCTCTAAATCAACTTATGAAGAAGGATATACGGTTCAAATGGGACCCCCCTACCCGT
>ML822213.1:120421-153332 GCA_009831015.1 Picea engelmannii | reverse complement strand
GATAAGATATTAATTCAAAGGGGTAAGACATTAAATTTAGGATAAAATAATAAATGAAGGGGATAAGGGGCATTAACGACGACATGATAAGATAAGGTAATAAATGGGTTAGGTAGGGAAGTAAATGAGGGGGAAGTCGGTGACGGAGGAATATGGAGGGGAAGGAGGTTTACGGGAGGTCATTCTACGGGGGATGGGGGATTGATTTTGAGGGATCTTGGATTTTGCAGAGAGGGGGGGAGTTTTGGTGTGGAGATTGTATCAGTCAGGCACCGGGGTTGTTGGAGGTTTTGGGCACGGGGGCCAGGATATCCATATGATATCCTGGAGCTAGGAAGTTACCTAGTTGGCAGGGTGGAACTAGGTTTTGGGTAGTGTTTACAAAGTGCAATAGCGGTCAAGAAGGCAAGTGGACAAACAGAAGGTTATTAGCATCAGGTTCAGGTATTTAAAATTATGCATTGTTTTTTTAAACTGTTATAAAAAAAAATTATGTGTTGATAAATTTATAAATGCTTAGGTGCTCAATTAAAGGAATTATTGAATTTTGTTTGAAATCAAGTATATATATTGTTACAATTTATGTAATTATTTGACGTAAAATCTATTTGGCCCCTACAACGTCTATCCCAAACAGTGGGATGCATAAATATTGTGAAAAGATAAGTTTTTTATCTTGTTGTTGTGTTAAATTATGTATTTAATCGTTGTGCATGAACTCGGTGTATTTGGAAGTGATTTATATGCTATTGTAATGATTTTTTTAGTTGCATTTCATGTTGATTATTAGCATGTTGTATATGCTTCTATTTTTTGGTTATAGATAGTAGCTAATTCTATTTTAATTTGTAGCCGAAAGCTACATGAAATGAGTTAACTGTAAATGAATTAAATAAGTTAGAAGAAATCTCATTTTTCAGAGTATTCCACACCGTAATATCTCTTAGATGGGTTGGGGGAAATTACATTATGGTATACAATATCTGGTTCAAACACTGGGCTTGTATGGGCCTAGATGGCTACAGATTCATGAAATTTGTTGTTGTAATTTTTGTCTGTGACTAATTTGGGGGAAAAATAGAGGTTTTAGAGAGGAATCCCCATTTCCATGACTGAGAATCTGAGTTTTAATGACTTTGGACAGTTTGAAATGGTTAATGGAGTAGAGAAGTGAATTTGCAGATCAAAATTCGACATGGAATGGTTAAAATTCAAGTTTTAATGGTCGCCTGTAGAGTTACAGGTAGTTTGGAGAATCGTCAGCTGAGATCATGTTTTATATCATGATTGGCGACTGAGATTCATCATGATAATTTTAAAAAATTATTTAAGGATTCAAATTTTTTTATTTTCCAAGTGACCTTGGGATTGAGTCCATGGACTTAACCAAATATCAAATGATATTTAAGAGCGTAGGCCCCTGGGGATTGTCAAAGTTCCATATGACCAGGGTCCTGGAACCTTGCACTACACTAAAATGAAGATAATCATTCTGAACTTCGGGACTTCAGAGGTCCGAAGCTTTGGGATTTTATAACTTTACAACAACCAAATCTCGTCGAAGGAAACTTGTCGAAACAATTACCAAATATTTTGACCGACAACTAGCGGTTCTTATTAGTTATAATGGGATCCGCCCTATTATTAAACCCTGAACAAATTTTCAGCCACAAAGTAACGTGAGATATATATCTAAGGATCTTTGGGATCCTTCACGAATGTTGGATACATGTTAGATTCAACGTCGACGTTGACTCACTCTGGGAGTAAAACAATGTTAAACGGCCTGAACTCCCGAATGTCAAAGTCACGAAGTAACATGAGCTATAGATCTAAGGATATTCAGGACCCTACTCAACTGGTAGATCAAGCCTAGTGGAAGGACATGGTAAGAAATAATGTTGACTAATAGTAAGCGGTCATCCCTTCTTTTATGACCTTTCTGGTAGGTAAACCTTCGAGACTTAAGTGGGTTAAGACTTGCAAGGGATGCAAAATATTGAAGTAACGCAAGCCATCGATCTAAGGATCCTTCGAGGCCATTCCTGACCATCATATGCAAGTTACGATCATTTTTCGTTGACCCACTCCCAGTGTGAGAGAGTTTGGAACAACCGGAATCCCCAAACGTCGAAATCATGAACCAAAGAAAGTCATTGATCTAGGGATCCTTTGGGATCTCTCTCAACCATTAGATCGAGTATAGTGGAAGGATATAGTAAGCGGTAATATTAACCATCAAATCGAAGGGAGGAATTTGGGAGCTATGTGGATAGTAGATTGAGGGATCCATTGGGATATTTTCTCAACCGTTCGATCAACTAGTGGGAGGACAACATAAGTACTTTGACAAAGTCTTGCTTCAAGAGATGTAAGGTTCAAGTTTCAAAACCATCCCGAAGTGTCAAAGGCCAGAGTACATGGTGGGAATTATAGAACTTCGAAACTCTAAAACTTTGGGGCTCTTGGGGATGTGACATGTTGGTGTGTTAAGTGTTGAAGCGCTAAAGTGCCTAAGGCCGAAGTACGTGGTGAACATTTCTGGAACTTCGGGACTGTGGAACTCCGAGGATTTCAAAGATTCAAGGATATAAGACGATGTGTTATACGTCGAAGTGCCAAAGAACTGAACAACCTCATTCATCCATCAAAACTAATGTTTAATCCAGAATTGTCGATCATCAAGGCTTGGAGGTGTCCATGATTCACTAGAGTTGTGGCAAGTAGAGATCAAGCCATCCATTGAGGACATAGATCAACGAAGGAGAGTGAAAGCACATTGGAAGTTGCTAGGGTGTTAATTATTAGGAGGTCATGTGATTTTGATCCGGACCATCAGATAGCTTGGATACATGTTGGCATAGGATCTACATGTGTAATGAGGAAGGAGTTAACAAGCGGTCATGTTGGAACACGCAGACCGTAGATCTCGATGATTGCTTAAGTCATGATCGTTGATGAAAATGCTCGAGGAATGTGAATTTAGAATAGGACCCTTGCCAAGTCTAAACCTCGTGTTAGGTGCAGAAAAATATCCATCGTCAGATCTAAAGTTGGATCGATCTCCACCATATATTTTGGAGAGAGAGGAGAATTTAGTAATTCGGGTCTCCATAGATGTTATAGACTTGTACAAGAACGATAGAGGGTCGAAGGACCAATATTCACGAAGTTTAGGAGATTTTCCATGCAAATAGCAACCATGTCATTGTTAGGGGATGAAAATCTAGGTCACAACCGTGTCATGGCATATGGTGTGAGAGAGGTGAAGCTACATGTGTGCCACGTGGCGAAGGATATGGGCATTGGCCAAAGATGCCCTAAAAAACTTTGGAAGACTATAACTTTCAAACCAGAGCTAGATTTTGGGAAAGTTTTCAGCCATTGGAAATTTGTTTCTTGGAGGAATGCATCAAGAAAATAAAAATTTGAATTGGTGCAGTGTGTCCTTCATAAATTGATGAAGAAATAACCTGTATTCCAGTTAATGAAATGTTTTATAATACGCATGTTCTAACAGTAATTATTACATGCACATTTTCTTGCAGAATTAGAGGTACAAAAAGAAACTTTAGTTCTTATATGATGACTTAAGTTATGGAAGATGCTCAATGATCTTACAACCATGAGGAAGAGTTCATAGGTATGCATGTTAGCATGGGGAATGTTGAGGCAGATTCAAATGGAATAAGAGATAGGAAATATCATGTCACTATGATAAATCTACATAGGGAAGTGCATAGCTACAGGGATGATAATGAAAGGATTATGAAGGATCAAGAAGAGATACTAAAGAGCTTGAATATGTTTCATAAGCAAGTTAGCAATTATTATGGCACCAAGCAAAAATCTAGTGCTAGAAAAGTATCAACATCGATATCTCATAGAAAAAGGGATGATCATGGAAATGATAGGAATTCAAGAAGCACGAGAAAGTGCCATCCTTCTCCAAGGAAGTACACTAGAAGAAATCATGCAAGCTAAGGGTCAGGGTGTAGCCCAAGTGTGTCTCCTATTCAGAGGAAAAGAAGAAGGCCCGAGGTAGACACCTTGCGAGGTGAACTCAGGAAAATCAAGCCACCTACTTTCAATGGTGAGAACAGGAAAGGAGAAGAGGCATAGGCATGGCTGTTGGAAATGAATACATATTTCCAGCTGCATGATTACCCATCCTGGGTAGAAACTAGAATTTCCACCTACCACCTGCAAGGAAAGGAAGCCATGTTTAGAGATCAACTTAAGCAAGCTAAGAACCTTGATGAGAAAAGGATCTCATGGAGGCATTTCAAAGAATATTTCCATGAGAAGTATTTTTTGGAGAATTATTATGAAATAAAGATGAAAGAGTTCTTTGAACTCAAGTTGGGAACCATGGCAATGGAGGAATATGAGAAGTGGTTCTTTGAATTGCTGAAGTATGTTGAATTCATCAAGGATGAGAAGGTTAAAATACAGAGGTTTCTAAGTGGGTTACCCTCCTTCTATAGTGACAAGATTCAATATGATAACCCCAATACCTTGGAAGAAACCATAAGGAAAACAAGACACCTTTATGAACAAAGCAAAGGAAGGCCAATGTTCCAAAAGGCTTGGAATGACAAGATGAAAGGGGAAAATGATAAAAGGAAGAAAGGTTTTAAGCCACCCTTTTTCAGAAATAACTCCCAAGCAAATCAATGCGGCTAGACAACCCAAAATGATCAAAAGAATGAAAATTCATTTGGTAGAAGGACAATGAAGCATCATGTTCAATGTTGTGGATGTGAATGGAATCACTTATATAGGAACTTTCATCATAAAGGAGAAAGAATGAGGACTATCCACAACATTCAGGAGGATGAAACAATGGGAGACATGGGAGGAAGCATGCCAAGGATTTATGTAGCCTTGGACAAAAAGCATGTACAATATCAATCCCCTATGATCGAAGTGGAAGGTAAGATTGATAACCAACCCATATAAATTTTGATTGATTCTAGAGCTATCCATATTTACATAAATGCTAACATTGTTGAAATATTTCACTTGCAAAGAAGTAAGCATAATAAATATTGGTTAGTTTAATTAGCCACGAGGGTGAAGATAAATATCAATGAGTTCATTAAAGATTGTCAAATAGACATGAATGGAATCAACACAAAGGTAGATGTAAACATCATACCATTGGGTTCATATGAATTTCTAATTGGCATGGATTGGTTTGAAAACCATCATTCTATCCGAGACTATTACAAAAAAACAATGACATGTATTGATGAGGAATGGAAGCAAGGAAAGATTCATCGGATTCCAAGAGTTGTAGCTATTAGAGAGATTTCAACTATGAAGTTGAAGAAGAGATTTAGGAAGGGATTTCAAATTTTTGCAGCCCATATGGAGGAGGCAGCCAAAGATAAAGTGGAAAGCATTGAAGACCATCCGGTCTTGAGGGAATTTGAAGATGTTTTTAGAGAAATTCTAGGATTTCCACCCAAGAGAGACATTGATTTCTCTATTGATTTGGTACTAGGAGCTACCCCAGTTTCCAAGACACCATACAAAATGGGTACACCATAGTTAAAAGAGTTGTGGATGCAGCTTGAAGAGTTGTTAAAAAAGGGGTATATACACCCAAGTGTGTTACCTTGGGGAGCCTCGATTCTTTTTGTGAAGAACAAGGATGGAACCTTAAGGATGTGTATTGATTTCAGGCAACTTAATAAGGTTACCATAAAGAATAAGTATCATTTTCCAAGAATTGATGATTTGTTTGATCAACTGAAGGATGCAAGGATATTTTCCAAGATTAACTTGAGATCAGGCTATCATCAAGTAAGGATAAAGGAAGACGACATCAACAAGACAACATTCAAAACAGGATATGGGAATTATGAATTCACAATAGTTCCATTTGGGCTATCAAATTCCCCAACAATTTTTATGTGTTTGATGAATGGAGTCTTCAGGGAATACCTGGACAAGTTTGTGATTGTGTTCCTAGATGATATACTCGTCTATTCTAAATCAAATGAGGAACATGAACATTATTTAATAATGGTTTTTTCATCCCTTTCATCACCTAAATGAGAAAAATAAAGACGCTTGCAAGTCCAGTTGGGTTATTTGGAAAAGACAACAGTGAATGCAAGAGTTAGAAACATCAAGCATAAGAAATAAACAAAGAACTAAACTAATAACAATAAAAGAAACTAAACTAGAGTGCATAAGAGAAATAGAACAAAAAATAAACAACATGGATGCCACCAATGGATAAGTTGTATTAGTGGTAAAACACCAAAGAGAAAGGGAGACTTATGGGCCCCCTCTTCTTCCAAGGGAGGGCTCTTGATCCCCCAATGATTGAGTTCTTCTTACAATTAGAAAACTAGAAGGAAATGGTGAAGAAATTTAAAGCTCATTCACTCAAGAGGTGATGTGAATGGCCAAATGAAATGGTGCTTGTATGCTCTAGTGAGGAAAGAGGTTTCTCTAAGAGAATATAGGAAGCATAAAAATACAAATGAATTCCTTGAAAATATAGTGCACCCATGGCCTCTTTTTATAGAAAAGCTTTGAGGCATTATTCAACCAGTCTTTAGTGTGAACAAGGGGATCTTTAGGGCACCCTTAGGTCTTTGACTAGCCCCCCACTCGAATTCATCTTGAATTTGGGTGTCAAATCGACTTGGGAGATGAACCAGAAGCAAGTGGAAGGTTGACCAAAATCATAAATGCATCGTTATGAGGTGTGCGTGGATTTTTGCATCCACAGTCGCGTATCGGGTGCCTGTGCACTTTTCCCACTTTTTTTATTATTGCACATGTGTGCGCTTCCTTTGTATCCTTAGTGCATGCTGATTTTATAACCATTTGTATATTTTTGTGCCCTTTGGAAATGCATTTTTTGGGCCATGGATGAAATAATGGGTTTTTGGGGATGCTGGATTCCTGTAACCATTTGTGGACAAAATTTCAATGATAACAGATGCCCCCTAATGTGTGAGGTTAGGAGCATACATATAGCTGAAATACATCAATGTTTCTTCTACTGAGAGTACTTGTGTAAGAAAGAGTGTTGAGGGGAATTGCAAGAGAGACCCATTGGATGGATAGGGGAACCTATAGGATCCAAACCTTTCGCAAGGTGTGGAAAAATAAAACTGTGTAAAAACAAGGCAGGCATGCCCCATGCTCGTATCATGTAACTCAAAATGTGTTAAACATGAACTGAAGTTGTATGTTGATGGAGATAACTACAGTTCCCTTCGAGGTAGTTTTATAATGGCAGAGGACAATTCTGATGGTGAACAAACTCTCAAAAGAGTTGATGACAACTGTAATAAGTGTCGATGATACGCAGGCATTGATAACCTATCAAATTTCAGAGGTCTTCGACAAATATAAAAACAACTGCAATAGTCAAAAGGTAAGACCCACCGCAACATGATAAAGTGTTGAAGTCAAATATCGTGGGGGTCAATGACAGCAGAGAGCAATGATGGGTCTCTCCGTGTCATCCGAGATTCCTCATTATAAAGGTAATGAAAGCCAAGATACTGTCGCCCTGTTGGAAACTATGTTGATGTCGACAAAAAGGGAGATGCGACTCCAAGAAGAAAAGGGATTCATGAAATCCACGGGATAAAATCAGGAACTGATGAGCAACATGGACATATTCAAGATACGGGGAGACTCAATAATGCACTTGGTTGGGGATATTTGTGAAGGATAAGTGGCAACAACTCTGCAACTTAGGGGGACGACTAGACTGAGCTTAAATTGTGCCAGAGGCGGGAAAAAGTGGAAAAAGTGAGAGATCAGGGGTACATGGACTATGGGATATTCGGGGTTTATGGACGATGTCAACAGGAGTAGAAGATAATGAATGCCCCAACCAAGGGTGACATGGGTTTCTTTACCGAGAAAAGAAGGTTGCCAAAGTTGACGACAAAAAACTATGTAAAAGATGGAAACAAAGGTTTTGTACAATTACCAAATGAATAAAGAATAAGCTGGGATAGGTGTGTAAATAGAAAAATGGGTGCCCCAGTGTAAGATGGCTTGGTCGGTGAGGGCGCAAGTTGCTTGGAAAATAGGTGGAGGGTGGGGGCCCCATAGGTGGGTTTCTGTATTAGGTAAAATGAATGGAGGACCATCTGTAGATGGACAAACTGATGGTAAGTGAGATGGAGGGCTAATGATACTACGGAGGTGTAGTCAAATGCGAACCATGATGAGATTATGCAGGAGTCTGTTATGGGGAAGCTAGCAAAATGAGGAGAAGGAGCATGCAGATGATTCTAAGGAATGAAAAGACTATGAGGAGTCCTAGCCCTAGGGGGCGAAAACAACATGAGTGAAAAGGTCCTAGAGGGGACTATGATGGGGGAAAACTCATGTGGGAGTGGGTGCTACCAGTTGACAATACTGAAATGCAGAGGAGGTGTGAGTACTGCAGCGCCGGATGAGGGGACCCTAGAGGAAAAAATTGGAGGGTGTGACTGGGAGATGCAATTGACATTCAAAGGGAATGATTACATTCCAGTAGTGATATTATACCTAAAAGGGTCATGCTGGAAGGTGGTGACCAAGTACCTGCACACATCAAAAACCAAATACCCTCCGTGAACGATATCTGAAAGTAAAGAATATATAACAATTATTTGAGAATTTTGAACATGAGCATGCGTACCTGAGCATGATGTGAGAAAAATGCTCCCCAGGGGCCAAGGATGGATGGTGGCTTGGGGAAGGGTGTAATCAGGAACAGGGGGAGCTGGAGGGTTCTCAAGGGATTCCTAAGGAAGGAGCTCTGTGATGAGTTGGACGTCAGATAGTAAGGAAGCCTCTGTGGGAGGAAGGGTATCTCCAGGTTTTGTTCCATTAGATGATATGACACATACTTGTTCTTAGGGATGTATGAGCGGAGGTGCTCCATGGTATGTCCCTAGCAAGGATGGGTCTTTGAAAATTTTGAGAACCATCTCGATGAGTGGGTAGGCCTCAGGATTAGTGTGAACAAAGGGTATGATATTATCGATGTTGGAGGAAGGGTTCGACTCGTATTGTGATACTTGTTCGATAGTGATGATCCTCCTGTTGTGGGGGAACATCATTGTGCAAAACATGGAAGAGGCCACAACCTTCATTGCATACATGTAGCTACGCCCAAATAAAATTTTGTAATCGAGTGGAGCGTCGATAACTTCAATGTCAATGAGGATAGTCTTGCCCCCGAGTTCAATGGGGACATTTTGAAAGAGTCCTTCCGGTGAGGATGGTCATCCATCATAAGCTCTCAGAGTAATAGCAGATGGTATGAGCTTGGGGGAGCCAAGTGTTAGGACCCAAAAATGTCCCTTTTTCACTACATCTTTTGCCCATTCAACCTTCTCATTCCTAAGCTAAATGACTATTATAATGAGTACTAAGACCCTTTTTCCCAAGGTATGAACTATTCATATCACTTTTATATTTTCATTTACTCAACATGTTTGATTGGTAATGTTCACATATTTTACCCATGAAATGATTTAACTAATGATCAAATTGCTTAGAACAACCCACTTCGAGAAACTCGTTGTTGCTACAGCTATGTGCCAATCTTGGAAGCTATTACATGACTGCTGCAATGGATGCCACCAATCCTGGAAGTTGTTACACAACTACTACAATAGAAGCCCATCAATTCTGGAAGCTGTTACAACAAATGCCACCAGTCCTGTTGTTATACGATTGCTGCAACACCTGCTGATTAGATATGATGGCTCACGATGTTGATCAAGGAGAGTTCTATATTTTGTACTAATGATATCTAACGAACAGCTTGTGAATCGGGGATTCTCAAGACTATTATGTTCATGTTTTACTGAATGAATCTGACTTTAAATAACAGATCTTTTGTAATGAATTTTTTCTTTTTTTTACTGGAGAAAGAAAAGTAATGCTTATTGTACACAAACATTTTTGGCAAATGAATGAAAGAGTGGATTGAATTTCTTTAGTACAATATAACCTATTTCTTTGAGTAGATTCAGTGAGAAGGAAAGGGCCCACCTTCCTCACCGATTCCCCTCTGTTTTGAATTCTAGATTAGTTGTGTTAAATGCGAATGATTTAACTGTTAGACATTTCTAGAATACCACTGTTGTTCCAGTTTAGTTCCTTCTTGTTAGATGTTCATAAACTTGTCTCATGAGAATTAGAAGTCGATTGCTGAACATTGCTAGAAAACTGCTTTCCCTTTTTCTGCATTAGGTTAAAATCTTGTTTCCGAGAAATAAAAGTGTGAAGTACCTTCTTGCAATAAGTAGATTTCCTTTTTGCAAATAGTATAGAATTTCTTCTTGCAAAAGTAAATTGGAATTTAGATTAGAGTAGGCAATCTAGGGTTTTTATATATTCATTAGTTTAGATTGCAATTATGATTTCAAATCTGTAGAACTCCAGTTGTATCAGCACAACTATGTTACTGATAATGTTTTTTTTTTTAACTTCCCTACTTCAATTAGATTAGAGATGATTTCATAATCTAGCATAGACTATGCACAATTATCTTGAAATAACAGACTTCCTTGGGTTGACAATTTATATTGAACACTTTGATTTTCTATTCAATTAGACAATTAAAGTGCCCAACATTTTGGCGCCATTGCCAAGGAGGATAATTATAGATTTTTGTAAGAACATTAGTTTTCTTTCTTAGGAATGAATAGTCTGCATGAATCACTAAATGCGAGAATGAATCCCCCAAAATACTAACCTTATAGGTACCAGAGGACGTGGAGGAAGAAATCCTAACATACTGGGAACACAAACCATTGTTGATGAGATTATAGCCAGAGCAGATTCCTCTTCAGGATCCATTTTTCGCCTTGCAAATCCTCCAAGAAGACGTGATCCGAAGTCAGCAGAAGATTTGTCACCAAGAAATGAGCAAGCAACACTGGAGAACATTGTAGATCAAGGAAGTATAGCCTGCAACAGGGAAAATCTAGAAGAAGTTGTTTATCAGATCAATGGTCGGATTGTCACTAAAGAAGAGTGGGACATTGTTTGGCGAGAAAGAGCACATATGGAGAATCAAGGGGATAATGAAGAAGAGATCTACTAAGAGAATCCACAGAACAAACAGGATCAAGTAAACAATGAAAATACTATCTCTACCCTAGTTTTTCCTATCTCTGATGTTCCCACACGAGGGATGGCTCCTATGAAAAACATACCTCTTTCAACTCTCCCAATTTTTCATGGATTATCTACTGAAGATCCGAATGAGTTTCTGTTTGAGTTTGACATTTTGTGTAGAAGCTATGACTACACTACCACTGCGCAGAAGCTTAAACTATTTCCAGCTACATTAAAGGGTAATGTGTTAAGATGGTTCATGAGCCTTGGAGGAGAAAACATTTCAACATGGGTACAAATGAGGCAGATTTTCCTGAACAAATACCAAGACTACTATCGAACAAGGGAATGAAGAGAGGAACTATTCAAGATGTCACAGAAGGAGGACGAGACCCTTGAAGACTTTGTGGAGTGACTCCAATATAATCTACAAAGGTCTAGAAATCTGGATGCGGGTAAGGACATTCTGAAAACCCTTTTGCTAAAAGGAGTTAGAGAAGATTGTTTAGATATGCTGAATATGCTTGGCAAGGGAGATATATCTAAGGAATCCTATGAGGACATTGAAGATCTCTGCAAAAGATGTTCTCGAGGATCTACAAGGAATAAGTCATCTACCAAGGATACCACTTTTTCAAGGGTACAAAAATCAACCAATGGAGGAGCAACAAGAGCAGAAATAGGTAATCTATTAGAAAATTTCAAAACATAGATGATTAACTCTTTTTCCTCACAAATGGATACTTTGTAGGTCAAACAGAAACAAGTATAATCATAGCAAGTATTGTGCATTTTCTGTCCAAAATGCAGAAAGAAACATCCACCAAGGGAGTGCCCACTGAACAGTGTCCAGGTATGCCTTATTTGTGAATTAGACCATGCCACTGACCAATGTCCTTCTCTACCAGATTTAAAAGAATCAATGAAGGAAACTAATGAGGAAGCAGAGGTTTTCTATCTAATAACACAAAGAAGACAATGGAAGCCAAGAGGTCAAGGTATGAACTCTCAATTCTCTCCTCCAGCCTTTAATTATTGGAACAATCAACTACCATATGGCCAGATGAATGCCCCCCCTCCAAATCAAATGCCACCCTCTTATCAGGATCCCAATGCATGGTTACCTATACCCCAACAATAGAATCACTATGGGCAATGGAACCCATACGGGAGAGGCCCTCAACAACAACTTAGTTACCAAAGCCATCACCAACCGAACCCCTATCAACAACAGTTCCAACTCCCGTACTAGCAGCAATAACTGCAATTGCCTCCCAATGCCTCACCAAACAATCCTCCCTTATGACCTCAGATGCCTATGAAACCTAACCCAAACCCAAATAATAAGGTTGTTCAGAACATAGACATGCATGTGCCAACCTTATCTATTACTCCTATGCCTTGTGATGAAATAAAATTAAGATAAGGGAGAATAGTTGAGCCAATAATTGAAGATTCTCCATCTTCAGAATCAGATAAGGAATCAGGGGAGAGACCATATGCTGATACAGAAGAAATTGACCAACCCATTATAGAATCAACAGACCCACCATTCCCTGAAAGACTGAAAATTACCAAGCCTGTGGAATTACCATCTTTCAATCTCCTAGGAGAATTGCAAAATCTGCATGTTAATATTCCACTACTGCAAGCGATAAGGGATGTTCCTATTTATTCCAAGACTCTGAGGGACCTCTGTATTAGAAAACCTGGATGAAAACCTATATATCCCCTCACAATGCATGTAGTGGGGGATTTGTCTGAGATGATGTTAGGAAAAACTCCACCTATTAAATATGGCGACCCAGGAAACCCTACAGTCACTATTAAAATTAGATAGACATATATTCCACATGTTCTAGTTGACTTAGGGGTAGCAATTAATATCATGCCAATAGAAACTACGTAGTTTCTGCAACTCGGAACACAAATCCGACCTACTCCTACTGTTCTAGAATTAGTTGATCACTCTACCATCAGACCAGAAGGAGTAATCAATGATTTAGTCATCTCAGTGGACTCATGGGAGTATCCTGTTGATTTTGTCGTTTTGCAACCCAAATCCTATCTGGGAGGCCATCCTCTAATTCTGGGATGACCATGGTTAGCTATAGATGATGCTTTCATTGGTTGCAAATCTGGTTCCATGACCATATTTGATGGTTATGACACAAAAAAACTTACCCTATATCCTCATGCTACACCTAGTGCAGAACCTGGAAATTCTCTATGGATGGACACTGAGGATGGAAGTGATTTGCATGTGCTAACTATAGGAAAGGCCCTGAGTTTCAAAGATGAGACGGAGGATGAGTTAATCAACTGCTTTATTTGTGACCCCTCTGCTGTTACACAGAACACACACCACTAGTTGATCAGAGTCTTTGACCCTATGGCCCAGGAAGAAATGAACTTGGAAATGTTCTCAGAAACCGCTGACAATCAAATTGATTCAACTGTAACTACAACCGCTGTAGCAACATATGATGAAACAACAACAACTAAATTATTTCCTAGATTCATTTCTAAGAGCGTTGTTGTGGAAGTTGAACCTGGAAAAACCTTGAATATCAATCCTGATCTCTCCACTGTTGAAACTCATCGATTGATGAAATTACTGACTGAACATAAAGAAGCATTTGCTTGGGATTACATGGATATGAAAGGCATTCCCTCTGAACTATGCACCCACCATATATACATCAAATAATAATGCCAACCCATTTGCCAACTGCAAAGGAGGATGGACCCAAACCTTAAAGAAATTGTTAAGGAAGAACTTCAGAAACTTATCAACGCCAGATTCATCTATCCTATATCATACAGTGAGTGGGTATCACCATTGGTTATTGTGCCTAAAAATAATTGTAAGTGGAGAGTGTGTGTGGACTATAGAGCCCTGAATAAGGCCACGCAGAAGGATCATTTCCCTCTGCCATTTATTGATCAAGTTTTAGACAACCTAGCTGGAAAAAAATTATTTTCTTTCCTAGATGGATTCAGTGGCTATAACCAGATACAAATTGCCCCACAGGACCAAGATAAGACCACCTTTACCAGCCCTTGGGGTACATTTGCCTACAAGGTTCTCCCATTTGGCTTGTGTAATGCACCAACCACTTTCCAGAGAGTTGTGATTGGTATTTTCTCTGATATGGTGAATGACTATATGGAAATATTCATGGATGACTTTACACCTTATGGTATTGATTTCGAAGACGCTTTGTCTAATCTGGAAAAAGTGCTCAAAAGATGTAGATAGTCTCATCTTTCTTTAAGTACATAAAAGTGCCATATGATGATGCGCGAAGGGGTAGTGATGGGAGACTTCATCTCTTATGCAGGAATTCAGGTAAATCCAGCCAAAATCCAGGTAATTTTGGACATTCCAACTCCATCAACTTAAAAAGAGGTAAGAAGTTTTTTAGGGAATGCTGGGTATTTTAGGAGATTCATTAAAAATTTCTCTAAACTTGCCTCTCCATTGTTTTTTCTACTAAAAAAAGATGTTGACTTTCATTGGACTGACAACTGTGAATTGTCTTTTGCAGATCTTAAACAGAAATTGACCACAGCTCCCATCTTGAGAGGGCCCAATTGGGCTCTGCCTTTTCACATTTCTTCAGATGCCTCAGACACTACAATTGGTGTAGTACTAGGGAAACAGGAGGAAAAACAACCCTACACTATCTACTATATCAGCAAGAACATGGCTCCTTCTGAGTTAAATTACACAGTCACTGAAAGAGAATTCTTAGCAGTAGTTTATGCAATCAATAAATTCAGGGATTATGTAACTAGTTATCCCACATTTATTCATATTAATCATACAACCATTAAATATCTAATGAATAAACCTATTACTAATGCCCGAGTGACAAGATGGTTGTTACTACTGCAAGAATTTGACATCACTATAGTGGATAGACCAGGAAAAGAAAATGTGGTTGTTGATTTTCTCTCAAGATTACATATAAATGATGATAATTCACCTTGGTATGCAAAAATTGATAATTATTTGGTTGCAGCAAAGGTACCTCCACATCTTTCTCCTCGAGAAAGAAGGAATATTATTCAAAAGAGTGCTAGGTATAGTTGGATAGGAGGATACCTCTCCTACATAGGCCTAGACCAAGAAATCAGAAGATGTGTGAGGGATGATGAAGTTTATGATCTGCTGAAAGCTTGCCATGATTGCCCTTGTGGGGGTCATTTTGCTGATAAAAGGACCGGGCATAAAATTTTAAGGATGGGCAATTTTTGGCCCAACATATTTCAAGATGCCAAGAAGTATGTCCAAGCTTGTGACAGTTGCCAATGCATGGGTCAGCCAACTCACAGGGATGAGATGCCTCTCCAGTCTCAGGTAGTGTTAGAGCCTTTTGAGAGATGGGCCATGGATTTTGTAGGACCCATTCACCCACCTTCCAATCATAAAGTCTATATATTGGTCTGTACAGATTACATGACCAAGTGGGTCGAGGCAAAATCACTTATCAGAGCCTCAGAAGAAGTTGTCTTAGCATTCTTGTTTGAAGATATATTTGTTAGGTTTGGTGTTCCTAGAGAATTGGTAACTGATGGAGGACCCCCTTTCAAATCATATAAATTTGAAGCTCTACTCAATAAATATCATGTTTTACATAGAATAGCTTCTCCATACCATCCACAAGGCAATGACCAAGTGGAAAGCACTAACAAAGTTATCAAAGCCATTCTTACTAAAATAGTCAGAGAAAATCGTAAGGATTGGTCTGACAGATTGCATGAAGCTCTATGGGCTTACCAAATTACTTGGAGGAGCACAACTAGTTTTTCTCCTTACGAACTGGTATATGGAAAAAGCCCTGTTTTCCCCATTGAATTCGAAATCAAAACCTTAAGAACTGCAACAGCAATCAACCTCGACTTGACTATGGCACAGAAAGCCAGACTGCAGTAGCTCAACGAGCTTAATGAAAAGCATTTGGACGCCATCCATCAAACCATAGTAAGTCAACAACAAAGAACAAAATGGCATGACTGAGTCATCAAGAAGAAATTATTCCAGAAAGGATATTGGGCTCTGTTGTATGATTCACGCTTTAAGGAATTTCAAGGTAAGCTGGGTACATGATGGCTAGGGCCTTATGAGGTAGACACCGTTTTTCCCAATGGGATAGTCCGGTTGATTATTATTGATGGGTCTAATACATAGTTACATGTAAATGGTTATTGCTTGCATCTGTATCAATGTCCACTCTCCATGACGAGACTGTTCCATAAGAACTAGTCCTGACAGACATAGTTGTTACACAAGAACCAGATGTCCAGGTCGATACTGTTACACTAGAACCAGCTGTCCAGGTCGATATTGTTACACTAGAACTAGTTGTCCAGGTCGATACTGTTACACTAGAACTAGCTGCTCCACTGAGGATTGTCCCACCAGAGCTAGTAATACCAGAACCAACTGTCCATGTCGAGACTGTTCCACAAGAACCAGTCCCATAAGAACCAACTATCCATGTCGAGACTATTCCACAAGAACTAGTCTTGACAGACATAGCTATTACACAAGAACCAGCTACACAACATGCTAAGGATGTGCCACTTGCCCAATTGTTTACCCAAATAGAGAAAAATATCAAGAATATAGAAAATTCCAGAATCGTTGCACTAATAACAGAGAATGATAACCTCAAAGTAGAGTTAAATACCTTGAAACAAGAGGTGGATGCTGCTCTATAAAAGAATCCAGAAGGGATAACCTTGGACATCCTAGCACTGACAAAAGTTGTTATGGACATAAACAAAGAACTCATGTGCTTTGAGTGCAGAAACATTTACTTTGAGGCAGGATATGAGGTAGTCAAAGTTCCAGTCGCTAAAGGACGAACAAATCTCTCAGTCAAGACTGAACATGAACTTACTGCTACACAAAAACCAGTAAAATAGGTTCAAGTCGCTAAAGGACCAGCAATTGTCTCAATCAAGACTGAACATGAACTTACTGCTACACAAAAATCAGTAAAACAAAGGATATCTCAACGTCATAAAATAGTTGTTGGTATACCAGAAGCTTGCAAACAAGAACCTCTGTTTCCTTCACAAGTTTTTACTCGAGCAACTCAAACTGATTCTGTTCTCAAAGATAAATAAACTCAGACAGATCGTTGACACAACATATTTTCTTTTGGACACAACATTTTTCAATACCGGCACTTATCAATTTCACTTAGCAATTTTGCACTGGAGGAGACAATTATCTACTTCAGCTACAAAGTAAGGTTTGAATGTGTTTTACATGAGGACATGTAATGTCTTCAGTTGGGGGGCATGTTAGGACCCAAAAATGTCCCTTTTTCACTACATATTTTTCCCATTCAACCTTCTCATTCCTAAGCTAAATGACTATTATAATGAGTACTATGACCCTTTTTCCCAAGGTATGAAATATTCATCTTGCTTTTATATTTTCATTTACTTAGCATGTTTGATTGGTAACGTTCACATATTTTACCCATGAAATGATTTAACTAATGATCAAACTGCTTAGAACAACCCACTTCAAGAAACTCGTTGCTACTACAGCTATGCGCCAATGTTGGAAGCTGTTACATGACTGCTGCAATGGATGCCACCAATCTTGGAAGCTATTACACGACTACTGCAGTAGAAGCCCGTCAATCCTGGAAGTTGTTACAACAAACGCCACCAGTCCTGTTGTTATACAACTACTGCAGCACCTATTGATTAGATATGCTGGCTCACGATGTTGATCAAGGAGAGTTCTACATTTTGTATTAATGATATCTAATGAACAACTTGAGAATCGAGGATTCTCAAGACTGTTATGTTCATGTTCTACTGAATGACTCTGACTTTAAATAGTAGATCTTTTGTAATGAAAAAGAGTTTTGTTTTACTGGAGAAAGAAAAGTAACACTTATTGTACACAAACATTTTTGGAAAATGAATGAAAGAGTGGATTGAATTTCTTTAGCAGAATGTAACATATTTCTTTGAGCAGATTCAGTGAGAAGGAAAGGGCCCACCTTCCTCACCGATTCTCCTCTCTTTTGAATTCTAGATTAGTTGTTTTAAATACGAATGATTTAACTATTAGACATTTCTAGAATACAACTGTTATTCCAGTTTAGCTCCTTCTTGTTAGATGCGCATAAACTTGTCTCATGAGAATTAGAAGTCGATTGTTGAACATTGCTGGAGAATTGCTTTCCCTTTTTCTGCAATAGGTTAAAATCTTGTTTCCGAGAAATAAAAGTGTGAAGTATCTTCTTGCAATAAGTAGATTTCCTTTCTGCAAATAGTATAGAATTTCTTCCTGCAAAAGTAAATAGAAGTTAGATTAGAGTAGGAAATCTAGGGTTTTTATATATTCATCAGTTTAGATTGCAATTATGATTTCAAATCTGTATAACTCCAGCTGTATCAGCACAACTATGTTAGTGATAATGTTTTTTTTTTTTTTTTTTTTTTAGACTATGCACAATTATCTTGAAATAATGGACTTCCCTGGGTTGACAATTTATATTGAACACTTTGATTTTCTATTCAATTAGACAATTAAAGTGCCAAACACCAAGTTTCATTCATACAGTTTTGGACATGATGCATGTGGATGCACCCTCATCAATGATGCAGTGGTGAACTATGATGTTCCAGATTTTAACCGGTATTTGGAAAGGGACTAAAGCGGGGAGACGGGGTTCCCCACTATCAAGATCAAAGGTGATGAGTCGAGTATCAACAGGGTCGACTACCCCCAGGGAAGAAAGTAACAACTTCCATTGAGTAGGACAGGTTCGAAGGACTTCTAAAACTGACATGGTCGCAAGAGATTATGCCAAGTCATTGACTAGACTGTAATTGTATGCCTCCCTAGCCTGAGGGTTGTTGACATTCCGCCATAATGGGATGTAGGGAATACGAAGGGGTGGTTCAGTATTAGGGTGAGGAATCATCAAAGGTGGTCCAGTTGTGACTGGGGATTCTTCCGAGGTAGTGGGAGCGGAGTCAGGGGGTGCATTGTATTGATGACTGCGCGTTTGTAGAAGAACTTCTTCCTCACTAGTGAGGAGGATAGTGTGATCCATAGGAGTGCTTGGGTTTGGATATTGTCCCATCTTTGGTGGGGCCGGATGCATCTCTTGTTGGGTGTTCATCACCCCTTGGTGTGGAGTGGGATTTTGTAGTACGGCAGGGGGTGGTGGCTGTACATATTTTTGTGGGGCCTGTTGGGGGGCAGGCGGTACTGGGGGACGTGGTCCATTTCCGTATTCTTTCATCCATTTAAAGTCATCGATTTGAGGGAAATGGTGAGTATAATGTCCATACTCACCGCATAGGGCACAAGGGAAGTTTTTCCGAAGGTTGTTGTTATTATTTCCTTGGCATTTGTGATTATTTCCCCCTACGAGGTTCTGGTTCCCCTCGACAGGTTGGTTTTGTTGGGGGTGATTCCCTCCTGGTCCTGAATTATTGTTGTTTCAGTTTTTTCCTTTCTTTTTGGCATTACTCGACTGATGGGTCGGATTTTCCATATTCAGTTGTTCAAAATTGTGGACTTGATGAATGGGAGAGGGCTGAACAAAGTTAACCCCAACATGTGGTTTTCCTTGTGGAGAAGCAATTGGTTGGGGAGGACTAGGAAATGGGAAGTACGGGATTATGTTGTGGCAATGATATGTAAGTTACATAGGGAGGCATGGTGCTTTCACTAGTTCTTAGGGTGTAGGCAGAGGTAGAGGTGTTTCCAGAACTCGACTGAATAGTTGGGCGTGTCATGGATGCCGACGGGGATCCACTTATGGGTGGAGGGAGGGAAATAGGGTATGGTTGTTGATAAGGGGGAGGAGAATAATAAGGGGGTCCTCCATGTACTGGAAGATATTGAGGTGTTCCATACATAGGTGGTTGTTGGAGGTGTGGATTGTGGTGTGTAGTGGTACCAATCAATCCATCCGCGGAGTGAGACATCCCAGGTTTGTCCTGGCCGAATGGCACGGGTCTTGGGGCGTCAGGTAGTACCGTATATAAGTATCCTGACTATGAATAGATGAGTTCAAACTTTTGATACTTTCTAATGGCTTCTTCTTCAGACTGGGGAAAGGTGGAGGCTACATCCTTGGCAAGGAGGGAAACAAGTGATTTGAGACACCAATTGAGGCATTGTTCCTTGGTGGCTTCAACTTTGCATAGACTACATCGTCGACGCCAATCATGAATGTGGTCAGCGATGTGTGTGGCGAAGGTTTGTTTAAACTCCGAGAGAAGTTTGAGACCATTGTCATGATGGATTGGTAGTTGAAAGAAGGTCAAAAATTCTTTGGCCAATGATTCCAAGGTCACATGGGACCCAGATTTTTCTTCTACATACCACTTGGTTGATGGGCCAGTGAGTGTACGTTGATATAATCTCAAGTGGACAGAGTCATCCATGATGTTGTTTGAAGAGCACCATAAGTGAAAGGTCATGATATGGTTGGCTGGGTCGTCTCCCGCTTTTCCTTCAAACTTGGGGATGTTTGAAGGGAGTTTGGTAGGCATTGTAGGCCATGTGGGGTCATGCAATATAGGATCATTGGTGAGTTTAGTCAGATCTAGTATGTTAAGGGAAGCCTAGTATGGCATCTGAGGTGGTAGGGGAGTATTAAATCCCGTCATGGTAGGAATGTTTTGTGTACCTGACCCCTGAGGAGGGTTAGTTCCATCCATGGTGTGAGTCATTTGTGTACCTAACCCGTGAGGGGGGTTAGGTGGGGTTGTACTTCCCCTTTGGGAAGAAGTATTCCCCCCACTTCCATGTAAAGGAGAGCGAGTGGATGGTTGACCTTGGGAAGTGGACCCAATTAAAGTGGAACTAAGCAAAGCAGATCCCAAGATGGTAGCACTCACAGGAGTGTGAGAAGGTGGAGTCGATGAGTTGGCAAGACTAGGAACTCCCACTAGAATGGGAGGGCAATTTAGCAAGCGTCTGGAACGACGGGGATTCTATGGATCCCCTATGATGTCCAACTAGCAGATTGGATGTGTGCAAATGGTGATGAGAGTAATAAATGAACAAGAGTCTTTGTTATGATTTTTGGACCTTCACAATATATCTCATAATCGCATGTAATCACAAGAGAATCATACATAAATCAATTGATAAAGAAGAATACATGTGGGTAGGTAGATTTTTTCCACGTGGGAGAACAAAGAAAACAAATGCTTGTGTCCTAAAAAGACATAACGTCCTACCTCTCAAATAGCACTGGACCTTCCAATAGCCCTCGATAGTGGGGTCTGAAGCCACTGAAAGAGAAATTAGTGAAGGATGAAGTGATCAGTTATAATGAGGGGTAGAGGGTGCATATCCCGAAAGAGCTGGCAATATTTCCCAATAGCCACACAAAATCCATTCAAGGTGCAATTCTAGCCCACAATTTCCACCTGGGTAGATGTCCTAAAATCTGGTCACTAGGTACCTCAGTCAAAGTGTCGCATTTAGATTTTCGGCCTAAGAAATGGGTCATGGGCTGGATCCCATCCAAGAGATGGGTGCCTCAAGGAGGGACACACATAAAAATCAGACCTTGGCCTTCAACTCTTCATGGGTATCTCCCTACCTTATGGTGTAGGAACACTTGACTTGGAGGATTTAAAAGTTCCCTATTTGTCAACTTCTAATGTTTGAATATGTGAGAACTAGATAATGGGGAGTTATTTGGATGCCTATCCCCGAGATCCTACCTAGACTAAAAAAATTCTTTTGTCACCCCATGTGGAGGAAAACTTAGTGAGGCTTTAGAAAAAATTTAGATGTGGTTGTTTGAGATATTGGGGGTGTGAACCAATCTCGTTGAAATTAAGTGGGAGTGGATAGTCTCGTCAAGAAAAGGGGTGGGGCATTTCATAATCCCTTTGGAGGAAAATTACTTCAACCTCCACAATTTTCTATATGAAGCTATGTGAGTGAGTAGTGACTTTGTGTGTGAATAAGTGAAAGTGTGCCAAATTTTTAATAAGTTAGGTGTCACCTTGTTGCATGTGGACTTCGTGTGGTATTTACAAGTCTTGATTACCTAATTTACTAAATGCCATTGGTACAACCTTGTGAAATTTTAAAGTCCTTAGAGAACTAGCATATGGACATGTGGGTCCTTATCAATCATTTAACTCGCTAGTGTGATTTAATCTAAGAAAGCTTCAAAAACTATCCTAGATTGTGGACATGTGGGCATGTGTGGGCTTGTTACAAAACCTTTAAACTTCTCTAGTGATTTAATCTAAGAAAGTAAATTCAAAACTATCATATTTTTGTAGCATGTGGGCATGTATGGGCCCTTACAAATTTAATATGTGTTTGAAAAAAGAAACTAAGAGGAGTCCTGAGGGGGTTATTGTCTTCTCCTAAAGATTTTGTCTTTAAGGGAGATGAAATTTTCCCTCAATCATTTTTCTGATTCTCAAGATCGCTTTATGGCATGAGAGAAGAGCATACTCAAAGATTGACATTCAATTTATGGTCCCAATGAAAGTAGTTATATTTTTGATATAGAATGATTCCAACTTATCTTTAATCAAAGCAAGCCATCCATGTGGAAAAATGAAAGAAAAAAGAGGATAAATATGGATTTTAACCCCCCTAAGTGCCTATGTTTTGCCTAACCCTTCATGTGGAGAGGGAATATAAGTGTGGTGCATATTACAATTTGCATAGAATCAAACATAAAAAGGCTATGGGATTTCAAGAGATCACAAAAACCCTTACATTGTATGATTTTCTGGATAGATGCAGGGGTCACAGAGTAGATAGAGACGCATTTGGCGCCAATGAGAAAATAAAAAACGACCTTTTGATGCAGATGCACAGAATGCACTGAGAGTACTTAACCCTTTTTGTTATTGTAGTCGAGGTCCCTCAGCAGTGGCCTACATGCCATGGAGAGTACTTGAATAGATGTACAATGATTCAGATCATGCCTATTGAATTAGCACGAAGAGAGGTACAAACAATTGAATAATATCTAGACATGGATGAGCCAATCAACAGATTTCTAAAAACTAAAATATAGAAAACGAAGTGGATGTATATATTATGAGAAAAATGTATAATGGAAACATATTTTGATGATAACATATATTAATATATACTATTTGTTGCTACCTTATTATGTATGTATGTTATATGTTTTATATGTACAAAACCACATAGCCACACACATTCTTTCTTCATTTACCTTTAAATTGTGTTTTGCTAATTTCTATGCATGACTCGTACTATGCCACTTTCAATTATTTTCAAGTAGATAGATTGGGTATGGGGAATTGAGATTGATGTTGGGAGGTGGGCTGGGAAGATCCAAATGAGCTTCCACATTCATGTGGCTGGCCATGTATAGTAGAGAATAAATTATTCTCCAAACCAATAGAAGCTCATCATGTATTCCACTCTAGTCTTTCGAGAGTATTGTACATCTTGATATGCTAATATTTATTTAATTATTATTCATACATATAAAATTTTATTATGTTATCCCTCAAGATGTTATAGGATATAAATTGAGCTATGTTGAGGTAACCTAGGGGCTAAGCCCCATAACATATCTCAAATCCATGTTGATTTAAAACAAAAATTATGAAAAATTTATTGGGAATTTTTTTCTCCCTCTCTCATTCAGAACTCTTGGCCCTCAAACAATACTAGAAACAAGATCAATATGTTCGACTTGAAGATGCATATGTCCATGAGTGATTTAGACAGTTTGATTTTAGTTCGAGAAGGGAAGTGAATTCAGAAGAAACACATGATATACATGTGAGGAAACTATAATGTGATTCTCACAGCCTATGGACATAATAACATTTTGAGTAATTAATAATTCAACATTTTTTACAAATATATCATATCGTTAAAACATTCATCAAACAATGAACATTTCCATATATCTAAATCCATGGAGGTACCCTCTGCACATCATTAAATACATGAAAAATGACATGAATTGGTCATACATTAAGAGGAAATCACTTCGACATCATAATATAAACAACATACAATCACACTATACATTTCATAAAACTTACTGCCAGAGCTTTTATTAATGAGGATTTGATACAAGAAGCCATGAAATGAGAGGGATGAATTTTACAAGAGAACATGCAAAAAAAGAAGCATAGATTAAAGCATAACGTAGGGGATGAATCTCTTGCAACCTGCAACTCTAATATTGGTTTGTGTCCAAGGGTTTTTTTTATCAGAAAACTTGGGTATAAGATACTCTTCAATTCCCCAAAAATCCCACCTTACAAATGAGTTTCTTCTTCCGATTTATAGCTTCTCTAACTTGAGAGAAAATCACATGCTTGGACCAATATTGATTCTTCAATCTCTATTCCATATTCTCAGAATTTTTATATAGTGTCTGGTTTCCTAACTAATTCTATCCTTTCATATGACTTTATTAGATTTTACTGGGGGGAAAAAAATCCATCTTGTGAGCCTTGGTGATATTGTTGGTGGGTGTGCTCTTTAATTCTAATTGATCCTTTTCATGAGTACATATAGGTGTCTCAATTGAATTCAATTATTTCATCATGAGCCTTTAATTTTAGCTTCCTCAGTAATATGTTAAACATTTCCTTCCAACTGACAAGGCTTGGTGACATTGGATACAATGGGATAAATCATTGTATCCTATGCTTCAAGATTCTCCAGTGCACAGATGAGATTGATCGATACTCATTATTGTGGACTATCAGATGCCCATTCACCTTTAAAATAATTCTTATGATACCAGAAGGACATTTTTTTTAAAACGAGACAAATAAAACACACTCCCAACATCTGTATCAAATATGGTTCATAACCCACTCTTGAGCAGGGAGTTGATGCAGGTGGTTCATTATCAAGAACACTTGTCATTCGAGTAACTCTTATTTAGGAACCAAACCATTAGCATATGAATGGATTGTGATCTATGCCACATTATCTTATAGGGGATTGACATGTATTAGAGAAGGTAGCTAATTGGGAGTGATGATTTGATATACTCAATGAGAATTCTAAAGATCCTGGGATCGTGTGAATGCGCATATCAGGGTGATGATTACTGAATTTTGTTAATACTTAACAATGAGTATTCTTATGAATGAAGGATGGGAAAACATGATATCAAACATTATGTTATATGTCACATCCTTTCTAATGGATCTGTAAGGCTGCCAACAAATCCTCCCACTCGCCTGACAAATTTTCCCTTATGCCTATGTCTCCATATGCATGTATTTTTCCCCATGGTTTAGAGTTTTTGGAAATTGAAAAAACATTGTGCAAAATTGGAGTTAAAAGCATGCTCACATTATCATGAAGACGTAGATGTGTGGCAACTTATGATTTGTTCATGTAGGAACTGAGGTGTCTTCACGAGATCGACATATGTATGGCAGAGTCTATCATGGTGGCCGAGAGTAATAATGGGATCCTTTACCATGGATGTCATTCTATGACAGGATTGAAGGACACAAGGATGTATTTTGAAGTCATTTTCGTCTTTTTATGCATCCAAGTGGACTACCATGTCAACTCCAGGTGGCGCTGAATGAGCGACCCCTGGGTTGATGAGATGGATGGTGTATAATATTTATGGGATGGAATAATACTATCACAACCCTATGGGAGTGATTTTATTTTCCACATTTTACCATGTGACACCTTTTATCACTTGACACGTAGCTTCCTAAAACCATTATAATTCCCCAAGGCTATGTTAACTTCCATATGATTTTTCGATGTGAAATGTGCTATCTACTATTGATCATGATCTCTTGCAACCATTTCATGGTCAATCCCATGCTCCCTCCCACACTTTCTTTTCATTCATTGGTTATATGACCTAGTTCCATTTTGGTGGAGGATTAAACTTATTTTGGGTGATATAAGTGCCTTTCGCACTCTCGATAAGAACCTAAGTATTGAGAATGAGTCTTGGGCCATTAGGGATTGATTTTGAATTGTACATTTCTCGATGGATTACCATATGAACTGCCTCTTTGGTTTGTGAGATATGTCAACTCTCTCTTTTGACCTCTTTCTCTTGAATTTTAAACCCTTAATATCGATCATAGTGTGTTCTTAAGACTGGAACAAAACCTGTACTAACATCGGCTCCAGCGGGGAAAACATACCCTATGGTCTACTGAGAACTATAGACCTAGTATATTATCTTGTTGGGTTATGGAGTCTACGTCCAAGCAATTTTTTCTTTGTGCACCTGGAAAATGGATTTGAGAAGTGAAACAAAATTGCTCAACAACTTAAATTCTAAAACTCTAATTCTTATTTGAAATCTTGTGAATGAAGTAAAATTAAAAACGTATAACATGAATGGAAAAAGATTTATTTATGTACAGAGTGAGGAAGTCAGAAACATTCGGTACTGCAATAAATTTTTGAGGAACTTCCCATTGACAAGAGGTCAAAATGATTCTCCATTTAGTTGTGCCATATTGTATGTGTTGTTATCTTGGACTGTAATAACCTGGAAAGGTCCAATCCAAAGGTTTTATAATTTTATATATTTTTCCTTTGCTTCTCTTCTAGCATCCCACTTTAAAACTATATCTCCTCTCCTAAATATTATCTCCCTTGATCTCTTGTCAAATATTTCTTTCATTCTCACTTGATGAGCCTAAAATCTAAGTTGTACTTGGCATCTCACATGTTGGACTTCAATCAATTGGTTGATTCTCCTCTACATATCATCTGATTTTTCCTCTTCATCTCGTAATAGATCCATCATGGGAAGTATGCATTATATGTGAAATATAGATGCAATCCCATATACCAGTTGAAATGGATATTTACCATGAGATCTATTGATCCTTACCTGATTCTCCCATACTGCATATTTTAGGTGGGAATCCCAAGATTTTTTTGTTTTGGTACAACACCTTTTTGATGATATTTATGATATTTTTTGGACGACTCAACCAAGCCATTCCTTTGTGTATAATATGCAGTGGAATGTCCCAGATATATGTTGTACACCTGAAAAAAATGTAACAATTTGGTAGATTTGAAAGCCTAATCATTATCAATTATAATCTTCCTAGGGCATCCAAACCTTGATAATATGTTATCTTCCATGAACTTGATGATGACAGAATCAATTGCTACCCTAGTGGGGATTTCTTCCACCTACTTGGTGAAGTAGTCTATGGCTGTCGGGATCCATTTATGCTTCCCACTTGAATTTGGGTGAATTTCACCAATGAAATATAGACCCCATTGTTGGAAAGGTGATTCTGTGTGAATAGGTCTAAGAGGGAGAGGTTGCAATTTTTGTTTTCTTGCAAACACTTGACATTGTACAAAGGGTCTAACCATATGGTTTACATCAAAAAATAATGAGGGCCAATAGTAATCATCTCTGATGATTTTGTATGTAGTGGATCTCCAAGCATCATGAGCTCCACATATCCCTTTATGAATTTCAATGATGATCTCCTCAGTCTATTTCAAAACAAATGTTCTCCTGCAATGCATTTCTTCATAGATTTGATATTTATGGATAGATCCTTGGCTTTATCCCATAAAGGTGATAAATTCAGGTGTTGAAGGTAACAAACTATGTCTTTATACTCACTAGATTTGGAAAACTTGAGGCTAACCTTAGAAATTGGATCTTGTTCTTCATATTCTTCTTGCCTAGCTCTCGTGAGGTTCAATGTCATAATATTTGTTGGATATTTGGTTTTCATTGATTTCAACCCTTGGAGAGTAAACTTGTAGATTGATGTCAACCCTTAGAGATTGATGTCAACCCTTGGAGAGTTATAGATATGTTGGACAATTTATTGACATTTGTATGATCGATATTGATGGTGAGATAGTCAAGTACATTTGATGTAGTCTACATGTAGCCACAGAGGTAGTCAACCTTATTAGACCTGTAAAATTTCCCATTTTTATCTTCATTCTTGAATACCAACTGAAACTGAGCGGAAACTCATTTTCTCCCTCGTTACTCCCTTAGTTAACATGTCTTCAGGATTATGGCTAGTGTTTATCTTTTCCAAATTCAAATGTCCATCTTCGAAGATGGATCATATGAAATGGTACCTGAGATATATATTCTTAATCTTCTAATGGAAGGTCAAGTTCTTTGCAAGATGAATGGCACTCCCACTGTCACATTACAACCTGCTATTTTCTTGCTTCTTTCCCAATTCCTCCATAAACCTTTGTAACGAAATCATTTCTTTACTAGCCTCTATAGGAACAACACAATCTTCCTCTATTGTTGAAAGTGAAAATACCTTTTTCAATTTCGAAATCCAACTTACTGTTGTTCCACCTACAATAAAAACATATCACATGGATCTCCTCCTACTATCTTTATCACTTGCCATATCTGAATCAACATATCCCTATAGAACAATGTATGAACCTTCAAAACATAATGCATGAGTAGAAGTACCTCTCAAATACCTGAGAATCCACTTTACTGCCTCTGAATGTTCTTTCCTTGTATTGTTCATATACCTTCTCACAACGCCCACTGCATGTGCAATATCTGGTCTTGTGTAAGCCATCTCATACATCAATCTACCAATTGTTGATGAATAAGGGACCTTGGAAATGTATTATATATCCTCTTGTGTCTTGGGAAACATTTCGTTAGTTGATTTTAAATGGTCGGCGAAAGTGGTACTAACGGGTTTTTCATTCTGCATTCTAAACCTCTCCAACACCTTCTCTATGCACTCACCCTGAGACAATGTCAATTTGAAATTTTTCATGTCTCTTGTTATTCCCATACCAAGGATTTTCTTTGCAGCACCTAAATCCTTCATTTCAAATGAATTAGCTAATTTCTTCTTTAGCACATTTATATCCTTCATATTAGACCCTGCAACAAGCATGTCATCTACATACAATAGAAAGGTAATATATCTCCATTTTCTAGCCTTTTAAAATAAACACAGTGATCATAATGACATCTAATATAACCTTGTTCTGTCATAAACTTGTCAAACTTCAAATACCAATTCCTTAAATATTTCTTTAGGCCATACAAGATATTCTTCAACCTACATACCAAATTCTCCTTCCTTTTGACCTCATACCTATGTGGTTGGTGCATATAAATCTCTTCCTCCAAATACCCATGGAGAAAATATGTTCTTACATCTAACTGTTCAAGATGAAAATATTCTACTACCACAAGACTTAAAATACTCCTAATTGAAGTCATTTTAACAACAGGAGAAAATATTTTATCAAAATATATACCTTTCTTTTGTGTAAACCCCTTTATAACAAGTCTAGCCTTGTATCACTTTTTTCTTCCATCTTCTTCCTTCAAATTGTAAACCCATTTATTCTGCAATGTTGTTTTTCCTATAGGAAACTGAATAAAGTCCCAAGTCTAATTATTTACCAAGGAATCCATTTTCTCTTTCATGCCTTTCTCCCACTTCTTTTTGGTGTCTTCCTGCATTGCCTCTTCATAACATTATGGTTCACTAGAATCAATCAATAATAAATAATACAATGAAGGAGAGTGTCGTTCATGGGGTCTAATTAACCTAGTAGATATTTTAACAACACATGTAGGAGTTTTAGGTACCTACTGATCCCATTGTTGTACATTTTGATTTTCTGGTACCTTTAGAGATTCTTTTCCAATGATCTCATCAAGCACTGTGTCTTCTGGTTTTTCTTTTTCCTTTTTCTTTCCATGCAATTGATCTTTGTACATGACCTTGTCATTGAATATGACATGTCTACTCCTAATTATTTTGTTATTTTCATAATCCCATAAGCAATAACCAAAATCATTAAAACTGTATCCAATAAAGGTACACTTCTTGGATTTTTCCTCAAGCTTTGTTATATTTTCTTTATTAATATGGAAAAATGATTCACAACTAGAATTCTTCAAAAATGAATAGCTTACCTTTTTACCTATCCATGCATTCTCTGGAACTATACCATCCAAAGAGCTTGAAGTTCCTCTGTTTATTAAGTAAACAATAGTATCTGTAGCATCTACCCAGAATTGTAAGGGAAAACCAGCATGCAATCTCATACTCCTTGCATGCTCCATGATTGTTTTGTTCATCCTTTATGACACACCATTTTCTTATGGTGTTCCTGGAATTGTCTTCTCTCTATGAATCCCATGGTATGAACAATAATCATCAAACTCCTTGCTGCAATATTCACCTCCAGTGTATGATATAAGACACTTCAACCTTTTCCTGTCTCATTCTCAACCAATTATTTCCATTTCTTAAATGTATCAAAAACATCAGATTTTTGTCGAATTCAATAAACCCAAGATTTTCTAGTTGCATCATCAATAAAAGTAACATAATAATGCGAGCTAACAAGATATGATACCTGGGTTGGTCCCCATACATATGTATGCACAATCTCTAACCTTTCACTCTTATTTTCTTTTCCAACTCTAAGAAATATGACTCTCTTGTTTTTTCCATAAACACAATGCTCACAGAAATCCAAATCAATTTGTTTAAGATCTGGCAACAAATTTCTTTTGTGAAGTATATGCATCCCCTTCTCACTCATGTGTCCAAGCCTATGATGCCACAATGTTGTATTCACTCTTGTAGAATCTAAAGAGATAGAAGAGTCAGTATTACCAGTACATAAATACAATGTACATACCTTCTCTCCTTTTGCTATCGCCAATGATCCTTTGGTGATCGTTCACACCTTATCTGTAAATATGGATATACAAACTTCAATTGCCAACTACCCTGTTGAAATTATATTTTTCTTTATATCTGGAACATGTATTACCTCTTTCAACAACCATTGGTTTCCATTGCTTTTCTTTATTTTTACCTTTCCCATTCATGGTGCATCATCACCCAAATGAACCTATCCAAAATCACCTTGAACATAATCTAGAAAATATTTTCTATGGGGTGTGGCATGAAATAAAGCCCATGAATCTAATACCCAAGACTCAGAAGAAAATTATTTATAAAAAGAATCAAAGAATCCTGTAACACATCACCTATTACATATGCTTCCTATTTTTTCTCCTAATGTCCATCTCTTTGTTTCTTTTGAGATTTACAATCTTTCTTCAAATGTCCTTTCTTCCAACAATTCTAGCACTCTATCTTTCTAAATCTAGATTTGGATCTACCCTTCCTAGAATTCTCACGGTTCCCTTAGCCCTTTCCTCTATCCTTTTTTCTTCCCCTATCCTCCATGTTTAACGCATTACCTGATGTCTCACATGTGTTTTTTCGTCACATTTCCTCACTATGGATAACACCAAAAACATCATCAAATTTTAAAGTGTTTGAACCAGAGACATAGTTAATTACATCCATGACCAATTCGTTCCTGCTTTTTGGCAATGGGCACAAGATTAGAAGAGTCCTGACTCATCATCAAAGTCCACTTTTACAGAAATTAGTTTATTAGTAACCGTATTAAATTCATTTAAATTATCTTCAACAGACCCACCTTATGACATATTTATATTAAATAATATCTTCATTATAAATACCTTATTGGATGCAGAGGGTTTTTTGTACAGTTTAACCAATGCATCCACCAACTCCTTCATTGTATTTTCTTTCTAGATATTGAAATTCATTGATGCTTCTAGGCTCAACCATATCGTTCCTAGTTCCTTTCTATCAAGAACCTACCATTCTTCATACTTCATGGCCCTCGACTTATTTTCTATTCAACCCAATGGTAGAAATAGATCATTCTGATATAAATAATCTTCCATCTACATCTTGCATAATTGGTATTTTTGGCCATTAAATTTATCGACCCTAAACTTTTCATCTTCCGCCATTGCTCCCACTGGAACCAGGAACCCTCTTTTCCTCCGAGTTACCCTTTTCTCTAATAACAATTGTTAGAAAAAATAGGATCACGGAGAAATAAAATAAAACAAATGCATAAATAAAACACATAAGATACACAATACAATAGAGACAAAGATATACGTGGTTCACCCAGTGTGGGCTATGTCCACTAGAGAAATTACCAGGTCCTTCCTTTATTATTATCCAACAAATGAAGGGATATAACCTGCAACAAACCCAATGTAACTTCCTCTTCTTTCTCTCACAGTCTCCTATCTCATAATACAATATTCTCAATGATGCCTAGCTGCAATACATTTCCATCATAAAAGAGGGTTCCCTTATAGGGAAAAAAACCCTACCATATCTTCTACCGTCATATCTGCAACCTTATAATGAATGGTCCAAATTTACAATGAAATTACAATATACATTTACAAGGCAATTTTTCCTTCAGGGGCCTTGTCCCTGGGGGCCCGCTTGCCCCCGGACCCTGAAGAGGGGGTAACCCCTCTCTGCACTCACCCACATGGAGGATTGTACATTATTCTTGGGTGTAAAGTCTTCATGCGGTATAAACATGGTTGAAAACAAAGACCTCTGAATCATGAAGATAATCAAGCTCCACAACCAACATAAAGGTATGTCTTTTATGAATTTGTTTGAGGCTTGTATCTTGGATAGTATGGCAAATTATTAAGGCACGTCTTGGAGTCCCTTGATGGTAAATGATTGCAAATGGTTGAGGTGATATTGTTACATGCTTGATACATACTCTTGGTACTTGGTATATGGTTTTCATGGTTCATTGTTAGAGGCACATATTTGTGATATTGGCATATGGTTGAGGCTTATCGTATGGTACATGGCATGATTGAGAGTGATATGGTATATGGTTGAGACACTTTTTTTGGTGCATGGTTGATACATGGTTTTATCCCATAGGTTT
>ML822213.1:47739-120321 GCA_009831015.1 Picea engelmannii | reverse complement strand
AAGGTAATATATCTCCATTTTCTAGCCTTTTAAAATAAACACAGTGATCATAATGACATCTAATATAACCTTGTTCTGTCATAAACTTGTCAAACTTCAAATACCAATTCCTTAAATATTTCTTTAGGCCATACAAGATATTCTTCAACCTACATACCAAATTCTCCTTCCTTTTGACCTCATACCTATGTGGTTGGTGCATATAAATCTCTTCCTCCAAATACCCATGGAGAAAATATGTTCTTACATCTAACTGTTCAAGATGAAAATATTCTACTACCACAAGACTTAAAATACTCCTAATTGAAGTCATTTTAACAACAGGAGAAAATATTTTATCAAAATATATACCTTTCTTTTGTGTAAACCCCTTTATAACAAGTCTAGCCTTGTATCACTTTTTTCTTCCATCTTCTTCCTTCAAATTGTAAACCCATTTATTCTGCAATGTTGTTTTTCCTATAGGAAACTGAATAAAGTCCCAAGTCTAATTATTTACCAAGGAATCCATTTTCTCTTTCATGCCTTTCTCCCACTTCTTTTTGGTGTCTTCCTGCATTGCCTCTTCATAACATTATGGTTCACTAGAATCAATCAATAATAAATAATACAATGAAGGAGAGTGTCGTTCATGGGGTCTAATTAACCTAGTAGATATTTTAACAACACATGTAGGAGTTTTAGGTACCTACTGATCCCATTGTTGTACATTTTGATTTTCTGGTACCTTTAGAGATTCTTTTCCAATGATCTCATCAAGCACTGTGTCTTCTGGTTTTTCTTTTTCCTTTTTCTTTCCATGCAATTGATCTTTGTACATGACCTTGTCATTGAATATGACATGTCTACTCCTAATTATTTTGTTATTTTCATAATCCCATAAGCAATAACCAAAATCATTAAAACTGTATCCAATAAAGGTACACTTCTTGGATTTTTCCTCAAGCTTTGTTATATTTTCTTTATTAATATGGAAAAATGATTCACAACTAGAATTCTTCAAAAATGAATAGCTTACCTTTTTACCTATCCATGCATTCTCTGGAACTATACCATCCAAAGAGCTTGAAGTTCCTCTGTTTATTAAGTAAACAATAGTATCTGTAGCATCTACCCAGAATTGTAAGGGAAAACCAGCATGCAATCTCATACTCCTTGCATGCTCCATGATTGTTTTGTTCATCCTTTATGACACACCATTTTCTTATGGTGTTCCTGGAATTGTCTTCTCTCTATGAATCCCATGGTATGAACAATAATCATCAAACTCCTTGCTGCAATATTCACCTCCAGTGTATGATATAAGACACTTCAACCTTTTCCTGTCTCATTCTCAACCAATTATTTCCATTTCTTAAATGTATCAAAAACATCAGATTTTTGTCGAATTCAATAAACCCAAGATTTTCTAGTTGCATCATCAATAAAAGTAACATAATAATGCGAGCTAACAAGATATGATACCTGGGTTGGTCCCCATACATATGTATGCACAATCTCTAACCTTTCACTCTTATTTTCTTTTCCAACTCTAAGAAATATGACTCTCTTGTTTTTTCCATAAACACAATGCTCACAGAAATCCAAATCAATTTGTTTAAGATCTGGCAACAAATTTCTTTTGTGAAGTATATGCATCCCCTTCTCACTCATGTGTCCAAGCCTATGATGCCACAATGTTGTATTCACTCTTGTAGAATCTAAAGAGATAGAAGAGTCAGTATTACCAGTACATAAATACAATGTACATACCTTCTCTCCTTTTGCTATCGCCAATGATCCTTTGGTGATCGTTCACACCTTATCTGTAAATATGGATATACAAACTTCAATTGCCAACTACCCTGTTGAAATTATATTTTTCTTTATATCTGGAACATGTATTACCTCTTTCAACAACCATTGGTTTCCATTGCTTTTCTTTATTTTTACCTTTCCCATTCATGGTGCATCATCACCCAAATGAACCTATCCAAAATCACCTTGAACATAATCTAGAAAATATTTTCTATGGGGTGTGGCATGAAATAAAGCCCATGAATCTAATACCCAAGACTCAGAAGAAAATTATTTATAAAAAGAATCAAAGAATCCTGTAACACATCACCTATTACATATGCTTCCTATTTTTTCTCCTAATGTCCATCTCTTTGTTTCTTTTGAGATTTACAATCTTTCTTCAAATGTCCTTTCTTCCAACAATTCTAGCACTCTATCTTTCTAAATCTAGATTTGGATCTACCCTTCCTAGAATTCTCACGGTTCCCTTAGCCCTTTCCTCTATCCTTTTTTCTTCCCCTATCCTCCATGTTTAACGCATTACCTGATGTCTCACATGTGTTTTTTCGTCACATTTCCTCACTATGGATAACACCAAAAACATCATCAAATTTTAAAGTGTTTGAACCAGAGACATAGTTAATTACATCCATGACCAATTCGTTCCTGCTTTTTGGCAATGGGCACAAGATTAGAAGAGTCCTGACTCATCATCAAAGTCCACTTTTACAGAAATTAGTTTATTAGTAACCGTATTAAATTCATTTAAATTATCTTCAACAGACCCACCTTATGACATATTTATATTAAATAATATCTTCATTATAAATACCTTATTGGATGCAGAGGGTTTTTTGTACAGTTTAACCAATGCATCCACCAACTCCTTCATTGTATTTTCTTTCTAGATATTGAAATTCATTGATGCTTCTAGGCTCAACCATATCGTTCCTAGTTCCTTTCTATCAAGAACCTACCATTCTTCATACTTCATGGCCCTCGACTTATTTTCTATTCAACCCAATGGTAGAAATAGATCATTCTGATATAAATAATCTTCCATCTACATCTTGCATAATTGGTATTTTTGGCCATTAAATTTATCGACCCTAAACTTTTCATCTTCCGCCATTGCTCCCACTGGAACCAGGAACCCTCTTTTCCTCCGAGTTACCCTTTTCTCTAATAACAATTGTTAGAAAAAATAGGATCACGGAGAAATAAAATAAAACAAATGCATAAATAAAACACATAAGATACACAATACAATAGAGACAAAGATATACGTGGTTCACCCAGTGTGGGCTATGTCCACTAGAGAAATTACCAGGTCCTTCCTTTATTATTATCCAACAAATGAAGGGATATAACCTGCAACAAACCCAATGTAACTTCCTCTTCTTTCTCTCACAGTCTCCTATCTCATAATACAATATTCTCAATGATGCCTAGCTGCAATACATTTCCATCATAAAAGAGGGTTCCCTTATAGGGAAAAAAACCCTACCATATCTTCTACCGTCATATCTGCAACCTTATAATGAATGGTCCAAATTTACAATGAAATTACAATATACATTTACAAGGCAATTTTTCCTTCAGGGGCCTTGTCCCTGGGGGCCCGCTTGCCCCCGGACCCTGAAGAGGGGGTAACCCCTCTCTGCACTCACCCACATGGAGGATTGTACATTATTCTTGGGTGTAAAGTCTTCATGCGGTATAAACATGGTTGAAAACAAAGACCTCTGAATCATGAAGATAATCAAGCTCCACAACCAACATAAAGGTATGTCTTTTATGAATTTGTTTGAGGCTTGTATCTTGGATAGTATGGCAAATTATTAAGGCACGTCTTGGAGTCCCTTGATGGTAAATGATTGCAAATGGTTGAGGTGATATTGTTACATGCTTGATACATACTCTTGGTACTTGGTATATGGTTTTCATGGTTCATTGTTAGAGGCACATATTTGTGATATTGGCATATGGTTGAGGCTTATCGTATGGTACATGGCATGATTGAGAGTGATATGGTATATGGTTGAGACACTTTTTTTGGTGCATGGTTGATACATGGTTTTATCCCATAGGTTTGTAAAGGGGTGTTTTTCCCTTAAGAATGGACACCATAGCGAAAAGGTGACAAGAAGCGGGCAAAAAACCCACAAAGCGGCCTTATCCTAAGTTTTTTGGTGCCCGGGCACATTATACTAAGAGGAATGTAGATATCAGTGGCTGAGATCTGCAAGTTCAAATCTATGGTGCAAGATCCATATCGAACCCCCCCCCCACGACCTTCTACCTTTAACGGGGGGGTCCAAGTTGGTGTTTTTTTTAGCGTGGGCCCCCCACCATCGTGGCGCTTCCTCGTTAACTCAGACCCCCCTACTCAAAACCTTATACCACCTCCCCCCCCTCTGAGTAGACAACTTACCACCTCCTCTTACCACCCATGTCTTCCACTGACACATGTTACCCACTTCATCTCTCTCCTTTTCCTGCTGCATCTCTCACTCCCCCTCCACCTTTCGCTACCGCACACCTGTCCTCCACTCACTGTCCCACCTTCATACCTCACCCTCTTACCTCCAGCCATGTGTCTTCCACTCACCCCCATGTCATATATCCTTTCCACTTCTACCTCTCTCCCCCCCCCAACCATATGTCTCCCACATCCTACACCTCAGCTGGTTGATCCCACCTCACCTAGCCACCAGATCTCCTCTTTCGCTTCCATGTCACTTCTCTATGCCTCCTCTCCTCTACTCTTTTACATATCATCATATGCATTCGGTCGCCTACACTTTCCTGATCACCACCTCTCCGCTTGTATCTATCCACCTAGTCACCGAGTGTACACCATAGCTCATTGAGTTTTCACCAATCATCTTGCTAGTGCCTTCTCGTTAGCATCCTTTGTCCATCTTCTAGTTGTCCTGGCTAACATCCAATAGAGTATATATGGTGAAAGAAAGGCCGCCACATCTTCCAATTGCAGGCATTGACCCTTCCCACTTATATCTCGATGAAGTAGTTAATGAAAATGAGGAAGGTGGGTGAGACATCGTCTCCTTCCATAATAGAAGGATAGGGAGTGACAAATCGTGGAAGAAGACTGTCAGTCCAGTCTGGCAGAGATTGTGTTTGGCAGAATATTGCATGGGCATTCTGACCAACGTCTGCATGTGTATCCTGATAGTGAAGCTCATCAATGCAAATCTTTGAAAGCATGATAGGATTGCCTCAGGCAGTCGGAGCCAGTTCAGAGTATATGTAGGCATTTTTTCCATTTTGTTTAGTGTCGATGGTTGAGATACACTCCCAATTTGTAAAGTTTTAATGAATCCTCTGGTTCTTTGGTTATGTGTTTCCATTTGAGACTTATTGTTTAATGAAATTCATATTTATTTTCATCTCTTTTGCTTCTGATACTGAAGTCTCGGGCATGGATGATCCAGTCGAGTTGTTGTGACTATATTGTAATGAATTTTTTATTGCAGTATTGTTATGGAGTTTTCAATTTCCTGAAGTTTTAGATTCAAGAGGATCTTGTATTTGAAGCTTTTCCTCCTTAGGCTGCTGGAAGACCGGATGTCCATAGCAGACCTCTACATTTTCTCCTCAAGTTCTGCTTCCTACTCACCCTTATTACAACTTACTGAATGAAGTTGGATCAAGACCTTACCTTCTCTCACATACCAACCCAATTTTCTGAGTTAAAGAGATATTATCCCGAGTCTGCGTCCATTAGACCCCCTTAAATTTATTCATTGTGACACAAAAATGATGGGTATTGGGCTTACCTCTGCCGCAATCCAGAGGTGAATTCTAGTTCTAACACCTCCTTCCATCGATTTCCATGGATGTAAATATGGTCAGGGAGGATACTGAGGAGAAAGATATTATGCATGCCCAACACTTAGACTTGATCTAGTCTCATTCAAGTATTCTATATGAAATTATTTCAAATCCTCCTCAACCATCGACGAATCCAAGGAACCCTAACCTAGGACTCCATGTCGACGGTGTGGTTGGTTCTATTTCCCATGCATATCTACACTAATTGGTTGAAAAACTAGGTCATATGTGGATCACATCACACTTGTCGTCTTATATATATAATGCTCAAATTGTTACAGTCCCCTCTCAAACCTCCAAGGTGAATTCAGTATAATCCATGTAACCGAAGAATACTCAACAACATGGAGGTAAGAATAAACATAACAATAAATTTCCCTTCATGATTTTTGGGGAGGACAACCCTACTGCTATAACCCTAATTTTCACCATACATGCTTACCTAGCATCAAGCCATCTCAGATCCCTTCTTTGCCAAAGCACTACTGAACAACTCTTTAAAAAACCTCTTTTATAAGGGCCCATGTGCCCAACTCCATTACTGCACACGTGTACACACTAGATGACCTAAAACAGCCTGCGTGTACCTACAAAAGCATGAAAAAAGGAAAGTTGTCGATGGAACACACAACTTTGGGTGAGTTAATTGAATGTTCTGGCCATGCATGGCCGAAGGTTCATCCAAATACATAGCTTCTTCTAGCCTATAAAAGAAGGGTTAGGGGTCCTATTTGGAGGAGGAGAATAAGAGTAAAGAAACTCTACCCAATTGCACATTCCCATTGTCCCAACCCTTTATCCATCCTTGTGCAAAGACAGATACAAAGAAAAGAAGTTGGAGGACATTTGAAGAGGAGCCCAGGATCAGGTTCACTGAGAAGTGGTCGGTCTCGACATTGTAAGTTGATTCATTAAAGTTAATAATAAAGAAATGCTTTTCCCGTCCCACTATATGAGTTCTTCATAGTTTATTGAATATATGTTTGAATCTCTAACCCATTAATATGTAGAACAAATGCATGTAGAGTTTGTTGATTGTTTTGTACACAGTTCAGTCTTGGGAGGATAACTACTAGCAAGTGATCAAGCATGAAGAAGGATCAACATCGAACATCTGGAACAAGGTATGTTAGTTTAACCATGTATTTGCTTAAAAGAAATGGGGATTAGGTATGGGACGACGGCAGAAAGTAGGATCCTTTCGGTCTTATCTGCATGCATAATATAACCCTAAGTGCTAGTCCGTAGGGGGATTTCCCACCACAACAGAATTGGCGATCATACTGAGGAAATATCTAGGGTTCCTGGGAATATTTTTGGGTATTTTTAAAAGACTAGTTTTCTTTCCTATTTTTTGAAGTTTCTGCAAAGTTTGACCTAACAGAGATTCTGGTCTTCCATACCAGCTATCTCTATTCCTTTTTCTTGACTGTGTTTTTTCGAGGCCCACAGAGGAACACGTGGCCTGCATAAGGTATTCACGCGTGTACCCATGCCATAATTTCTTACAGCCCGCGTGTACACGCTAGTTGAAGAAGTAACAGTAACATGTATGATTCCAGAAATTTTTTTGAGGCAGCCATCCTCTTCCCTGTCAAAATCAGTCATTCTCAGGGGTTTTCTGGAACTCTTTCTAGTCTTGGTTGTTTGCAGTCTATAGTTTAGGGTTCATCTCAGATTGGTTTGTTTTACGAATTTTTTCCTTACATTGTTTTCTTTTTTCTGTTAAAGAAAGTTTCTAAGCCTTTAAGAGATCCTAGTTCTCAGTATCAGTGGTCTCTTCCTAGTTTGGATTGTCTATTTTTTATTTGTTTATTTTAGAGTTTTAGAGATACACGTAGCCTATATAAGGCCAGCACGCCTGTACACACCCTCTGGCTCTACACAGCTCGCGTGCACACACTTATTGTTGAATTGTCAATAGTGTGCTTATGAAGGATAGTTTTGGTTGAGGGTGAGGAAGTCATATTTTCCTTTGACAAGAGTTATACCTCTCATATTTTTGAATTTCTATCCTAGCATTCAGTAGCTTAGGTTTGATCTCAGCCATAGCTTTCTTTTTTCATTTAACATTTTTTCATCAAAATTTTCTTTTGTGTTTTTAGACAAGTGTGAGAGTCATTTTTTAAGTTGCTAGTGTGTGATTTCTTGAAGTGATTCTTTGCGATCTGTGATTAGGCCAGAAGTTTTTCTTGGTTTTTGAATTGTTGATATTTTTCCTTTTTGCTTTGTGAGCATTCAAATAAAAAAAAAATCTTTCATTTCTTTGTTTGGTTGAAAAGTGTTTTTTTGCATTAGTAACCAGGGAAAAGTCTTTGTTTTCATAAGTTCTTGATAGTTTACTTAGATCGTAAGTAGCTCATAGTCGAGTGAAATCCTGCTTTGAGTTTGTTTTTGAAAAGATCTTAGAAATTAAAAAAAAACTTGAAAAGTTGTTGAAAATTTGTGTTAAGTGAAGGTTTTTGTTTCCAGCTTTCTGTTCATTTTTACTTTCGTCTTTCAACCATCACTAGTTTCACTTTCATACCCTTTGACATAAGACAAGCCATAAAATTAACGCTAAATCTAAAATTCATTAGACTTTTATGTTTGTAGGGTTAACCAACTACTTCAGGATTAGGGCCTTGGATTAGGTTGGAGAGGAAACTCTTCAAGGCCATTAAAATCAAACATTGGAGTCTGAGTTAGGGAGTGTCCAAGTCTAGTATCCTGAAATTTATCCATGACCCCCCTCTAACACAGGGGATAAACATGAGATCGCGTGCAGAAAGGTAGCAGAGATAACCCCTCCAAAGTTGGACCAATCATAGTGGAGAACACATATAGAGGGCTTGTCTTGGGATTTTGTCGATTGCATTTTCCACGGAGCTTCATGGGTCTCGAATCCGTTTGAGGTCCTCAGTTGTATTCTAGACCACTTTCTATCGATACCCTTCATAGGTTTCGGGCTCGATACCCTGCTCATTGTGGTCTACCCGACTTTCAACTGTACCCGCTTGGTGATTTTTCACGTTCTAGCAACCTAGTTGCCTATCTTTTTTAGGGACATACATAGGTGACTGTGGGGGTATACCATGGTACCTAGGATAGAAATCAGGCCATGCTTTGCAGAGTATGCCTGGAGGGTGCTTCCGTGTTCGAGTTGCACTTGCACTGTTAAATTTCTCTAATGTTGGTTGTTGTAACTGTTCTTTCAATTAATTTAGTGTTTGCTTGTCTTATCTTATAGGGACTTTTTTTAGTGTGTGTTGTTTTTGAACGACTAGAATGCCCTAGAGTGTCTTTGATCTTCTCACACAGTGGAGGATCAAGAGCTCTGCCAGTCACAAAGGCTTCTTGGCCTACCGCCGGTTACACTGGATCCACCCCCACCACCACTAAGGAAAAATCTAGACCAACAAGGGTCTTTTGAAGTGACTGGGTCACAAGAAATTGTGCCCGACCAACATCCAGAGGAATCAACCATTTTAGACCTTGGAGCGAAATATTTTGGTCTAGTTGAAACCTCCACCATTGATATTTCAGCACCCCCCATTGTATCGATTCATCCTTACGAGTGCCAGACAGTGTCGCACGCAGCAATGGAAACAAATGTTGTTACTCCTTCTAGGAATTCTTCAATTCCCACTACGGTTGTCACCATAGGAGAGTTTCCACCTCCTAACCCGTCGTCACTGGTCTGAGCCACCATGGTCTCGACTGCCTCTACATCACACAGTGGTCCGATCTCATCTCTGGCAGTGACCACAACCCCTTTCACACCAAGTGTGAAAGGCCCTTCGTTCTCATATGGGATGCCTAGTTCAGGTACAAGTCCTATACTTTCCTACTCCACTTCATAGACTTCAGGTCTGGGGGTAGGGAGCTCTAACGCTCCTCTACAAGGACACATGCGGGGCACTCATGCTCCTTTCAACGGTTTCCCTTATGGGGGCGGTCATATACCTCCTTCGTCCCCTTCACTCGGTGGCATGCATCAGCAATCCACCAGGCCACCTGCACACCATAGTTTATTTGGAGCAGGGAGTCAAGGACCACCTTCGCATAATATGTCGGTACGTTCAACACTGTTTTCTTTGTTCGGTGCATTTTGTAACCCTGGTTTTGGACAACCTATTCCTATGCAGGGTACTATTCCTGCACAGGGGGCACACCCAGGAACTTCTTCCATGTCAGGGCCTTGGAATTCTTGGTAGGGATCATTTCCCTCGTCAGGAATGTTGATCTGGGGTAATTCTTTTCATAATCAATGGAACCCCGGACAAAGCATTATGCCTATCCTCATGGGACTGACATGGTGCAACCCTTCCCAAAGTCCTTCGAATGTAATGCATACCCAACCATCTATGTCCTATTTTGGAAATCAGCCGATGATGTCTCCTCACACACAAAATCCATACGCTGGCCATGGCCCTGGTTTTTACCAAAACCCAGGCCAATAGTCGAACTTTTCCTAGCAACCTGGTGCCAGCCAAACTCCAGGCCCTTTTTTCCCAGGTTATCACCAACAAACCAAACTACCCTTTCTAGCAACCTTGCATTTTCCAGACTTGACAAGGTTGTTGAATGACCCTATCTGTCACGATCCGCGTTGGCCTTCTATGTCGACGAAGTTGCCTTCAAACATCCCAAAGTTCGAGGCCAAGCCTAACGAAGATCCAGGAGATCATGTGACTACCTTCCATCTTTAGTGCTCATCTAACTCATTGAAAGACGATTCTGTATAGTTGTGATTGTTTCAACGTACTCTCATTGGGAGATACGATGCTCGCACTGAATTGATGGCCAATTTCTCACAAAAAAAAGCGGACCATATCTCTGATCACATCCGAGAATGGAGACACCGAAAGAGTTTAATTAAGGTACCAGTCCCACCAACATTCCTGCTTGAGTGGTTCCTTAAGTCTTTGGTTCCACAGTTGTCCAAAGAAGTCGCGACGTCGGGATTATTTTCCGAAGAAGACGCCATCATGAGAGCTCAACAACTTGAGCTCATTTATTCTCAGTCTGGTTTATTATATGATATCTTGCCAGATGCACCACGCTCAATACTTGATAAAACCAGACAGAGAGTTGGACCACATGCCGATGGTAATGTTGGTTCAGCACAAGCAAAGCCCGCTGAGCAATTGACGAAGCAGTTGCAGCAGTTGTCTATACAACACACAACGGCCAGCCAAACTACTGCTTTGGTTGCTCCCCCTACCAAAATTTTGGATGTACACACAGTGCAATTGACTAATCCAAAGGCCACCCAGCAGCCTGAAAGAAAGAAAAAATAATGAAAGATGGGTAAGGGGGATAAAAAACATACCGATAATGGTGGCAGGGACAACATTGAGAAACGGAAGGCAAGGTACCCATGCAACTTATGCATGGAAGACCACTTGACCCATCTATGTCCTCGGCTTACAGAAGCCCAAAAGTTTTTGACGCAACAACAGCCTGTTGTGTTAACCAATCCATTTCAACATGGGAAAAATCTAACCCAAGCCTCTGCAAGCATGGAAGGGGGCAGCCAAGGACCCTATCCATCTTCGAACAACCCCGCATCCGCGAATGTATATATGGTGAAGGGTGATGCTTCTATATCGACTAGAGCGCATGACTATAGTAAACCAAGAACTTATGAGAAGGGAAAATAAGATGAACTCCCATCTCTTCCTCTACAGATTAAGAAGATGTTGGGAGAAACAATGGCATGCATCCCCAAAGGCACATTCAAAAAAGCTTCTCACAATCCAAACGCAAGGGCCGCTCAGAACTATTTTGTGGTGGAATATTTATCACAAACCCCTTGTGCGATGTCCACTTTGGAGGTCCTCCAAAGCTGCCCTTCCTAGAGGAAATCCTTGTTAACTACTTTAGGATCTACCGAGACTTGTAATCCAAGTATAATCATGCTAGATACAACCGACCTAAAACCTCGTCTGCCTTACCACGTAGCGTTTCAAATAGTAATGGCTTATCCCATGAAAAATTTTACTCAGAATATCTTCCGCACGGTGGTTGATGAGGGAGCCTCGACATGCGTTATGTCGTTGGCATGTTGGAAGGCCATTAGCCAACCCGTTTTGTCTCCATCACCTACTCTCCTCACTTCTTTCGATGGTCGTTCATTCCGACCACATGGAATCATTCCCTCTTTCCCCGTGCAATTAGGAGGGAAGACTGTGTGTGTTTAGGTAGAGGTAGTTGATGCGCCCCTCGACTATAACCTCTTGTTAGGAAGGAGTTGGACTTATTCCATGCAAGTTGTGGTTGCTACAGTTTTCTGGGTCTTGTTGTTCCCACACGAGGGCCGGATAGTGACCATCGATCAATTGCCTTTCTCCAGACCTGACCCTTCATTGGGGGCATCCATAGTCCCGATGATTGATAATCCTCAACCAGGTGTAGTCAACGTAGGGGTTGCTTTGTGCCCATATTTGTTGGGTACCTTCGATTACCCGCCCCCTCAAGGTGATATCAAGTTTATATCCAATCACCATAAGGTTGAGATTTTCCAAGTTTCATCTTTTCGCACGACTTACTTCACTGATCTGTGGATACTTCCTTCCCCATCGGCCACGATGGAGGGGATAGGGCATATGGGTATGTCCATGCCCCTGTCCGCAGCTGAAGTAGCATACTCTTTAGTCCAGCAAGCTTCAGCTAACCCATATCCAACCCTTGCACAAGAGTTCGATCCGCTTCTTGAGCCTATTTGGGCTCAAGGTTCTCTCGCTAACACTGATTCATTAGACTTGATCTTGCCCTCCAACAAAGCAGTAATTGAAGCAATGACTAGTCCGGACAAACCATGGGATGATATTCATCACAGATCATACTTCCTCCCATAGTTAAGCCGAATTGAAGCAGGGGAATTCACTTTGACTATGACTGGAGATAGGTCTTGTCCTATCAATCCTTTGGCTACTCGTTATGTTTATGCCGAGGGTAATATGGCAAGTATCGCTGAAATAGTACCTATAAATATCTCCAGAACCCCTAACATCGTAGACAATGTTTTTGTTAGAGCATACTGCACCCCCGAGGAGATACCCGACATCGACCCACAAAGTGTCGATCATGAGCTAACTTTTTTGTTTTTCAAGCTCACTTTGATATCCAAAAGCAACATCCGGCGAGACTTCATTTATGATTTTTGATCTCGTCCGGATTAACTGAGAAAAGTAACTTCTACAGGTCTTCTTTTAAGCCCTTTTCATACCCTCTAAATATGAAAAGATTTTCGAGTGATCTTGTGGCCTTTCACGCTCGTTAAACTAAAATTTAAGGTCATGTCTGTCCAGTGGTAGTTTACCCCTTTTTCGGTCGAGACGATCAACTGTACGAACAAAGGTATACTCTATGGAACTTCAATTCTCTAGAAGAGTACTCTCAGGTATCATTTTAACCCTTTTTCGGGCATGCGGGACTAAATTTACGAAAAAGGAACCCCCACGAAGTCCATAGTTAAGCTCTTTTTAGACTCCCTAAAATTGAAAAGATCGTCGGGTGACCTTATTCTTTCACTCTCGTTAAAATGGTCCAAAACAACATTCCTGACAGAGTCCATAGTTAAGTTTTTTTCAAATTCCTTAAAAATGAAAAAATGGCTGAAAACAGGGAGAAACATGGAACATAGATCAATGTTTCTCACTTGAAAGTTGTATTTCTCGGATAAATATTTCCAACGAGTTGTTGAGCGCCCCAAACAGAGATCGTATGCAAAAGTTACGCCCTTGGGAAGTTGACGTATCAACTACCCCCATTGGGGCCATTAAACCTTTTGGCTTTTCATCTTCCGGGGTTAGGGTTTTGGATTTTACTTTTGTTAAAAAGGCTTGTAGAGCCTCATTGTAATAATCATCTTCTCACAGATGCAAGTATCTGTCACATATCTTCTCAGAGATAAGATGCCACCATTCTAGCGAGTCTTTCACTCTGTATTTTACAGTCTCTGTACATTTATTTCATTAATAGAAATCGTGTATTATTGTATATCTGTGACTTGTTATTTCTGCTATATCTTTGTTATATTATTGTCTCTCTTGCAATATCTCTAAATATTTATGTGTTATATCTCTGCTCTCATTTCGTGCCAAAAATAATCTGGATCAGTGGTATCAGAGCAGGCTGCTCTTGATCGTTTTTCAATGCATGTCCCCGACGAGATTCGAGTATAGAAAGTTGGGTCTTGAGCTTGTATCTCTTGAGGACAATCAATCTCGCACACCCAAGAAACCCTCAATGGAGGAAGAAAAGAAAAATGATGGAGCAGACGATCCTATCAGTCTATTGCTTGAGCAAGCTCTCACGCGACAGAGGGACGAAATGATGGAGAATTTTTCCCACATCCTTCAACGCCTCCCGATAGCATCAGGCACATCTTCATCAAGAGACCACTTTGGAGGCACCTCGCCTTTCAAGGTACAGGTTAATTTTGATATTCCTGTATTTTAAGGTCAAATAGATGCAGATACCCTAGATAAATGGTTAAATCTGCTAGAAGGTTATTTCTCTGTTCATAATTTTTCCGACAAGGAAAATATCACCTTCGCACTCCTTAAGGCTCTCCCCCATGTCAAACATTGGTGGGAAACTTACTAGGAGTATAGTTCCATAGAGGAATCTGTAATATATGGGGCCGAGCTCACTTGGGATTTTTGTGTGGATGCGGTAAAGGAACAGTATTATCCTATTGGCAACTATGAGGACCAGTACATGAGATGGACCAGACTGCGGCAAGAGAAGGGCCAAGCATTGTTGGAGTTCACCAATACCTTCCATACCTTGTGCACCAAGTTGGGTATCAAAGACTCTGAGCGACATTTGGTTCTGAAATACCATGGGGCTCTACATAGATACATCTAGACTAAAATGGATTTTCTAGACATCTCATCACTCGGTGCTTCTTATCGATATGTTTTTAAAATCAAACAGAAATTTAAGCACCAGAACAAACGGGAATTGGGGTCTACAAATCCGCAAAAACCAAAGTATGACAAAGATAGCCCTAAAAAATAGTCTCCCAAAAACCAATCCAAGCCACAGGAAAAGAAGGGTCACAGGAAGACAAAGAAGGACACCGAAAAATGGTGTAATTTCCACAAAATCCCCTGGCACAACACCGATGAATGTCGCTCAAAATAGTCATTGGTGGTCGAGATCAAAGACAAGGAGCCAAACCCTAATTCTGAATCTGATTCTGAAAATACTGGTAAAGGACAGATCATTGACGCAGACCCCACTACTATTGTCGCGACTGCATCAATTCAACCAGAAGAACCAATAGATCCTGAAGAGGGGGAGCACCTTTTTCACTCACAGATGTGGGTGAAGGGGACCTCACTACATTTTATTGTTGATAGTGGAAGCCAAAAAAAACTCATCTCAGCAGAGGTTGTCAAATAGTTGGGATTGTCAAAAACACCACACCCGCAACCATACAACATTGGTTGGCTTCCCCAAGGATGAGATCTTCGTGTCAGCCAATAGTGTTGATTGTCATACGGCATCCAACCCTTCAAGGATGAGGTATTATGTGATGTTTCCCCACTGTATGTCTATGATGTTCTCTTGGGCTAGCCATATATGTGGAAACACCATGATATCTATGAGTCTCGACCCTGTAGTGTCATTATTACTCTAGGGGGTCATCTCTACAGGATACCAGAGGTAGTTCCAACTACTGCCTCACCTAAACAGTGCCGCAAGGTAGTAACTCATTCTACAAAATTCATCTTCTCCACAATATGTTCAAAAGGGGAACAGATGATATTACAACCACTACAGCCTCGGCCCAAGCACCTTCTATCCACCAGAAGCAGGTCAACAAGGTTGCAACAAAGCACAAAGATTCCTTCTGCACACAGTCATCTCATGTAGCCAGACTAGTTAAAAAGGTCCAACCCTTCCAGCCACAGGTTTGTGATGACCTTCAACAAACCAAGTAACACAACGGTTCCAACAAGGTAAGCAACTCACCAAGATTCAGATTCAGCAATCGCTTTCCCCTCTCCCCTGGGAACTCAACGCAATAGAGACCATTACTTCCTAAGGAGGGAGGATTCATCCAGGTGGATATCGGTGGTCACCCACCTTCTCCAACTGGCCCAAAACTTGTTTCTGGCAATTTTGGTAATTTACCATTTTTAGCAGTTTTTAACTTCCGGGTCCATTTTGAGGCCCTAAACGATTTTTTTTGAGAAAACGGGGAGCAACATGGATCATACATCATGTTTCTCACCCAAAAGTTGTAGTTCTCAGATATATCTTTCCAACGAGATATTGACTTCCCCAAACGGAGATCGTATGCAAAAGTTATGCCCCTGGGAAGTTGACGTATCAACTACCCCTGTCGTGGCCCACGAACCTTTTGGCTTTTCATCTTTTGGGGTTAGGGTTTTGGATTTTACTTTTGTTAAAAGGGCCTGTAGAGCCTCATTGTAATAATAATCTTCTCACGGATGGGAGTAGCCATCACATCTCTTCTTAGAGATAAGTTGCCACCATTCTAGCGAGTCTTTCACTCTGTATTTTATAGTCTCTGTACATTTATTTCATTAATAGAAATCATGTTTTACTGTATATCTGTGACTTGTTATTTCCTCTATATCTCTGTTATATTGTTGTCTCTCTTGCAATATCTCTAAATATTTATGTGTTATATCTCCACTCTCATTTCGTGCCGAAAATAATCCGGATCAATATCACTTGTATATAAATACTTTTGGGGCACTCTCTTGAATTCTCGTTGTCTTCCTGACATCTATATGTTGTGTCAAAGATCCACATTGTATCTACTAGTGGCTATGATTATGTTCCTAACATAGATCCACATTGTATTATCTCATGGCTATCGTACTATTGATGACATGGATCAACTATGTATTCTTTTGTGGCCATAGTATAGAATTTTATATCATGGATCTATAGTGTATTGTTTGGTGACCATTCTCATTCATAGTCCAAGTATATCTACCTAATGGATTATTCTATTTATATTCTCATCCTTTGTATTTTATTTCAATACTTATTTGACTTCCAAAACTCCTTTTTCTCTCTCCTCATGCTACCTTAGATGGACACTATTTATTGTAATGTATTTCGGCCATCCACTCTTTTCCTGAAATCACACATTAGGGGGCAGTTGTTATATCCTTAATTTCCACCCTATATGACGCAGCACCCCCTACCTCAGCAGGTTCTGCGCGACCTCCTGGTCTTAGGAACGTTCTGGTTTCTCCTTGAGCTGAAGTGACTCCTTTAGTTCCCTGCTGGAACCTTCAACAAATCAGATCCATAGGTCCTTTGCAAAAACCCCACCTACACAAGCAATGCACCAGGCATGAGCCTTCACCTTCACACGAACACCAGACATGACCGCGACTCTTTCCAAAAAGGGATTTCAGGTTTCATGATTTTGGGAGTTCTGATGTCGAGTGTCTTGACCCTTTGATTCCCCGAACTCCGAAATGATGAAATGCCAAAATTCTGGTCTATGCGATTGCGTCCTCTGTGACCACATCCCTTCTCCACATCCACGTCGTGTTTCACAACTTCGGGACCTTAAATGCCAAGCACTCCATATCCTAGTCATCGAGATGGCCGAAATGTTGAATCCTTAACTTCCAAAATGCCAAACTCCTTCAAAGTTCCTTCTCCACGGCACTTCACATTTCGTGACTTCGGGGTTTTCAATCCTCTGTGCCCCGGCTCCTTGTCATCGGAGTTGCCGAATAGTCGAACTCTGAAATGCCGAAATATATGACCGGCTCCTTGCTTGGGTCCTATCCACATGACCCTGTCCCTTGACCTAATGCTATTCCTCTAAACGCCCTCAGGATTTCATGTTTTGGGACTTCGTGATTCCCGCTGCAACAATCCCTGACCCTTTAGACTTCTGGTACCCGAAATACTGAAGTACCAAACTCCAAAATGCCAGTCTTCCACTCTATACTGGGATCAACGGTTCATAGCCTCTCCTGATCCAACGATTTTCGAACTCTTACCCTTTTCATCCCCAGTAGCCGAAATACCGAAATGGTCCTTTCGGGGATTTCCCCGAAACCTCGACCGCTCCTTTGGCTAACTATCGCATGTATCCTCTGGCCTGCTTAGGACGCACCTTTCAGAGTTTATCTGTTTTGGATTTCAGGAGTTGCGTTGACCATGCAAATCTCCCTCTAGACTTTTGAAACTACGAAACCGGATTGTCCAAAGCCTTACCTCCTCCGTGATCTATGGTTGTGTGCTCCTTGATATGACAACTCCTTCTCCTTCGTGACTTTGCAAACCGGGAGTTCGCAATCTAGCGACTCTACAGTTCCCGGTCCTTCAACCTTCTGGTATCTGAAACCCCGATAGGTTTGGATCTATGCCACACATCCTCTTCAACGATGGATGGTCCTGATCTTTTCCAGACTTTGACGAGTCCTCTCCTTTGATCCTATGAGGATTAAACCTCGTTTATCTCCTCTCAGATCTGATGACTATCAGCTATCTATGCAAGATCTGATGACCCAGATCTGTTCTCTTCCTCTGCGCTTTCTTGCTTGCCTGGATGTAGATTCAACGGTCCAGATCTCATTCTCTCCAGCTGATCTAATGACAGTTGTGCTCCCTCCTAAGCTTGCGCTTCTTCCTAAACTTGGAAGACTTCAAACGCTTCAAAGGTCTCAGCCTTTTCTCCTACTGTGAAGCCTGTATCCTCGGCTCCCACCTGTATTTTAAGGATGTTGTCCCTCCTGAGCTTTGTCGACTCTAAAACCTCAAAGGTTTCTCGACCTCTGCACTCCTTTCTTCTATTTCTCCATGTGCAATGACACTATTCCTCCTGAGCTTCCTGAACTTTAGACAAGTTCACTCCATGCACACTCCTTGTGCTTGACGAGCCTTTGTGCGACTATCTATCAACACTTCACTCGAGTGTTGGCCTAGTCCACTCCTTGCACAGGTCTTTTTCCTCCTTGAGCTTCAACTACTCAGACCTCAATGGTCTCTACCCCTTTCTCTCCTTGAAGGGATGTAAATTCCCTCTGGAAACTTCCTGCTCAAGCACTCCTTGTTGAGTCTGCAGGGTGTTCAGTAACCCTTTGAAGGTCTTCTTCCTGACACTTCTTCTCCTTTATGAACTCAAACAAGATTTATTTTTGTGCCCACCTACACCAACTCAATTCCATCCCGGTAGAGTTTTCTAGAATCCTCAATGATTCTGTCTTCTTACCGAACTAAAAATAGAGTTCTTCTCCTAATGCATCCTGTGCATTCGTTCAATGCCCTCCTGGTAGAGCTTCTACAGAATCCCTCAATGATTCTGGTCTGTCCTCTGCTTTCTTCTGCACAGTCTTCACCTCCAAGGTGTTCAGCAACCTTGAGGCTTCCTCCTTAAGTCAATGACTTCCTCTGGTGCGCCCTCCTGGAACGTCTTTGTGTGAAATTCTGCAGAATTTAGAAGTGCACACATTGCACTGGCTTACAAAACCCACAGTGTTTTGTCATGAAACCTCTTGCATGAAGCCTCAAAGAACCCAAACCTAGAATCAAAGAACTCACAGATAGTAAATTCTATCTATCCCTGCAAATGCATACCTAACATACATCTACAACATATCATAAACACATAAAGACATTCATTCATGAACTCATAAACATGTGGACAACAACATGTAGGAAAAACTTCTCTGTTTGTATTAATCAAGAATGCCTGATTACAATGTGTTTGAGCTCAAACTACAGCAGAGTCTCGGCTCTCTTCTGCCCTTCCTAAAACTCTCTCTCTTTTTTTATCTCTTCTCTACTCTCTTAACTGACTATCCTGAAAACAAAACAAGATGTTTTTACAAAGAGGGGCTCCTCGAGCTCTTCCCTCCATCCTCACCAACTCTCATTAATTTACAATGAATTACATTGAATGGGCCATCTAATCCAAATTAGATATAGATTCCCATCAACATGTCAGCCATTAAAGGAGACACTAACTACAGCCTGGTCGAAGGCATGACTTCGACTCTACCAGCCTTATGAACATTTAATACATTTTCAAAATTTGAAAACGAGAGGGATGCACCTCTCTCTCCCATCGAATGCGTGCTTTGATGTGTTGGATGGCTGGCATGTAGATGGCTTGGAGCGATTCTACTACATCATACTCCTCTACTGTGAAAAATTCATGAGCTCCTACTCATGAGCTTCCCAGCTTGCTGGTCAAAATCCACCTGGATCCCAAACAGTTCTTTGGAGTTGTCCATCTGCTCCATCGTTTCGTTACTGCTGCTGCATCTGCTTCTCTGCTGCTATGTTAGGTTCTCCTCTACTCATCTTCCCTTTGCTGACCGCTTCTGCTAATTGGATCATCAGCCTTCTGATCTCCTCAATTATCATGTCCAGCTGCTCTAGTGGTTGGCTCTCCTTATGTAGTCTTTTCAGCTGCACTTCCTCCCTGCAAATGGGTAGGTCAACTAGACATCCCATGCCATCTTCTCCATATGTTGTGGCCTTAACTTGCCATTCTACTGCAGATTCCAATTATGTAATCTCCTCACTGAAATACTATTCATCTTCTTCCTTTGACAACTTTGCTTCTGCCAGTTCTTCTACTGGTTCATCTCCAGCTACTCCTCAGACTAGAATTCTCCTTCATCTGCTACTACACTGCTTGACATTGCAGTCATCATCAACTGTTCATCTCCCTGGCTGAAAATTTTGAGTGATTCCTCAGAATGCTCCTCTGCTAACATCTGCATGACTGTCTCCTCATGGCAGTCATCTACTGGCTCTGGATGGTTCAACCAATCCTCCAGCATCTCCAACTTCTTCTCCCATGGAGTGAGCATCTTATCTGCATTCTCTTCTTCTTTCCTTGCTGTCAGCTTCAGTGCTACAGTTGTCTCCCCTTCAGCTTCCTGGCTGAAAATTTTGAGCCATTCTTCCAAATGTTCCTTTTCTCCTTCTTCTGGGGTATCTCCTGATGTTGGCCCCAATTCTTCTTTTGTGACAGTCACAACTGGCTTTCCTTATGTTGTTTCTCCCTCTGCAACACACACACTAGCCTCGTCTTGGCTATATGGTAGGAATATCTGAATTCCCCCAATGATCAGAAAGCGTGTATGATCCTTCTTCTCCATCAGCTCCTCTTGCTAATATGAACTCACCTCTGAGCTCATCTACTCTCCCTTGCCCACCTGGTAATATGGGAGGTTTTTTCTGCCCACCTAGCAGTCTATGAGATCCAATGATCCCATCTCATTTCCCACATGGCAATTTGAAATTTCCTCACTTTTCACCTGACAGTCGCTGAGATCTTCCAATGATCTCTTCTCCTCATCATCACTGAGATTTCTCCCAGCTTCTGGCTCACATACATGAACCATCTTCTCTTCATCTTTGAGGCTTTCAGCATGCCTCAGCCACATTTTCAAGAGCCTTCATTGTCTTTTGGCCAACATCTCCCTGAATGGCCACTTTTCTTTCATTTTCATGGGCCATTCATATACCCATCGCAATTTTGCATCTTGTTGCATCTGTAGTGCAAGATCCTCCATTCTCGCTCTGATCTCGGCAAGTTCCTTATCCATATCAGCTTCTCCTTGCTTCTGGTGGTTCTTTTTTCCACCGCATCCATGGCCTTTAGTAGCCATCTTCCTATTCCTATCTGCCCTCCTGGAAAACCTATTGTTGTCACTCTGCAACTGTGAGTGCTTCCAGCTTTTCCTTACAGTCCTCCTCACTGTCTTTTGACTGTTGCACACCTGTAATAGTCTCTACAGAGCTTCAACACTCTGTATCCTTCTCTTCTGCCTCATTCTTCCTATAGTATACAGACATAATCAAGCTCTGATACCACTATGACACAACACCCCCTACCTCAGCAGGTTCTACGTGACCTCCTGGTCTTAGGATCGTCTTGGTTTCTCCTCGAGCCAAAGCAACTCTATTAGTTCCCTGCTGGAGCCTTCAACAAATCAGATCCACAAGTCCTTTGCAAAAACCCCACCTACACAAGAAATGCACTAGGCGTGAGCCTTCACCTCCACATGACCACTAGACATGATCGCGACTCTTTCCGAAAATGGATTTCAGGTTTCACGATTTTGGGAGTTCTGATGTCAAGTTTCTTGACCCTTCGATTCCCCGAACTCCAAAATGTTGAAATGCCAAAATTCTGGTCTATGCAATTACGTCCTCTGTGACCACAGACCTTCTCCACATCCATGTCATGTTTCATGACTTCGGGACCTTCAATGCCAAGCACTCTGTCTCCTAGTCATTGGGATAGCCGAAATGTCGAATCCCGAACTTCCGAAATGTCGAACTCCTTTGAATTTCCTTCTCCACGACACGTCGCATTTCACAACTTTGGGGTTTTCAATCCTCTGTGCCCTGGCTCCTTGTCATCAAAGTTTCCAAGTAGCCGAACTCTGAAATGCCAAAATCTACGACCGGCTCCTTGCTTGGGTCCTGTCCACGTGAACTTGTCCCATGACCTGACGCTATTCCTCTGAACGCCCTGAGGATTTCTCATTTCGGGACTTCGTGATTCTCGCTGCAACAATCCCTGACCCTTCGGACTTTCGGTACCCGAAATACCAAATTACCGAACTCTGAAATGCCGGTCTTCCGCTCCAAACTAGGATCAACGGCTCATAGCCTCTCCTGATCCGATGGCTTGTGTATTTTCAGGATTTCACGATAAAGAGTTCCAAACTCTTACCCTTTGCATCTCCGGTAGCTGAAATACCGAAATGGGCCTTTCGGGGATTTCCCCAAAACCTTGACCGCTCCTTTGGCTAACCATCGCACGTATCCTCTGGCTTGCTTGGGACCCACCTTTTGGAGTTTCACTCTTCAGGAATTCAGGAGTTGCATTGACCATGCAACTCTCCCTATAGACTTTCAAAACTCCAAAACCCGATTGTCCGAAGCCTTACCTCCTTTGTGATCTATGGTTGTACACTCCTTGATCCGACGACTCCTGCTCTTTCGGGACTTCTTGAACCGGGAGTTCACGATGCAACAACTCTACAGTTCACGGTCCTTCAACCTTCTGGTATCCGAAACCCTAATGGGTTTGGATCTCTGCCATGCGTCCTCTTCAACGATGGACGGTCCTGATCTTTTTGGGACTTTGACAAGTCCTATCCTTTTCTCCTACAAGGATTAAACCTCATTCAACTCCTCTCAAATCCAAGGACTATCATCTATCTATGCAAGATCTAACGACCCATATCTTTTCTCTTCCTCTGTGCTTTCCTGCTTGCCTGGATATAGATTCAACGGTCCAGATCTCATTCTCTCTAGTTGATCTAACGACAGCTATGCTCCCTCTTGAGCTTGTGTTTCTTCCTAAACTTGGAAGACTTCAAATTTTCAAAGGTCTCAGCCTTTTCTCCTGTTGTGAAGCCTGTATCCTTGGCTCTCGCCTATATTATAAGGACGTTGTCCCTCCTGAGCTTTGTCAACTCTGAAACCTCAAAGGTTTCTCGACCTCTGGACTCCTTTCTTCTATTGCTCTGTGTGAAAAGGCAATGTTCCTCTTGATCTTCCTGAACTTGAGATAATTTCTCTCTGTGCACACTCCCTGTGCTTGACGAGCCTTCGGGTGACTGTCTATCAACACTTCACTCGAGTGTTGGCCTAATGCACTCCTTGCACAGGTATTTGTCCTCCTTGAGCTTCAACTGCTCGTACCTCAATGGTCTCTGTCGCTTTCTCTCCTTGAAGGGATGTAAATGCCCTCTGGCAACTTCCTGCTCAAGCACTCCTTGCTGAGTCTGCAAGGTGTTCAGTAACCCTATGAAGGTCTTCCTCTTGACACTTCTTCTCCTTTCTGAACTCAAACAAGAGTTCTTTCTGTGCCCACCTGCACCAACTAAATGCCCTCCTGGTAGAGTTTTCCAAAATCCTCAGTGATTTTGTCTTCTTACCGAACTTGAAATAGAGTTCTTCTCCTAATGCATCCTGTGCATTCGCTCAATTCTCTCCTGGTAGAGCTTCTACAGAATCCCTCAATGATTCTGGTCTGTCCTGTGCTTTCTTCTGCACAGGCTTCACCTCCAAGGTGTTCAGTAACCTTGAGGCTTCCTCCTTGAGTCAATGACTTCCTCTTGTGTGCCCTCCTGGCATGTCTTTGTGTGAAATTCCATAGAATTCAGAAGTGCACTTGTTGCACTGGCTTATAGAACCCACTGTGTTCTGTCATGCAACTTCTTGCATGAAGCCTCAAAGAACCCAAACCTGGAATCAAAGAACTCACAGACGATAAATTTTGTCTATCCTTGCAAATGCATACCTAACATACATCTACAAGATATCATAAGCACATAAAGACATTCATTCATGAACTCATAAACATGTGGACAACAACATGCGGGAAAAACTACTCTGTTTGTATTAATCAAGAATGCCTGATTACAATGTGTTTGAGCTCGGACTGCAACAGAGTCTCAGCTCTCTTCTCCCCTTCCTAAAACTCTCTCTCTCTTTTTATCTCTTCTCTGCTCTCTTAACTGACTATCCTGAAAACAAAACAAGATGTTTTTACAAAGAGGGGCTCCTCGAGCTCTTCCCTCCATCCTCACCAACTCTCATTAATTTACAATGAATTACATTGAATGGGCCATCTAATCCGAATTGGATCTAGATTCCCATCAACACGGCAGCCATTAAAGGAAACACTAACTATAGCCTGCTCGAAGGCACGACTTTGGCTCTACCAACCTTATGAACATTTAAAACATTTTCAAAATTTGAAAACGAGAGGGTTGGGCCTCTCTCTCCCATCGAATGTGTTCTTTGATCTGCTAGTTGGATGGCATGTAGCTGACTTGGAGCGATGCTCCTGCATCACTATAGGATAGAGAGGAACACATCAGAGAGTAGACGCCATAATATATATTTTCTCCTAATTTTTAACCCCTTTTGGAGAACTTTTGGAGGTCCTCGCAAGACACACAATAGAGAAAAAGAGAGGCCCTTGGTGAACACTAGTGGCTCAACAAGAAAGACACTGCTTAAATTCTAGAATCATGAAGTTACGAGGTGACGGGCGAGGGTTGAGTTAGATATTCATGGAAAATTCTTGGGAACTCACATCATTCGAGTCTCTAGTGGTCTCTAGAAGATCAATAATCCTCTCCCAAGCCTCCTCCAAGAGCTATATAACAAGGGAAAACCTTGGGAAAGAGAAGGAAGAATTGAATAGTATTTATATGTTTTCCAACTATAGAGGTATATATTATCATATCCAGAAGTCAGTGAATCCTAGCCTAACCAAGGAGAGGCAAGGTGCAAATAGGTTAAAGGATCGTGCATCAACATTTGAGGTATTCATGTATTGATGTAATGTTCTTATGATTAATAATAGATCGATGGTTTTCCCTCCATTTTATTTGTGTTTTGTCATGATTGAATTGGATCTGAATATATAATTTATTAATAAAGGTATATCTAAGGCATTAGTGATTATTCTTAACACTACAGAAAGGAAAAAGGTTGGTAGTGTTTTTTACTTGTGTGGAGGAAGCAGATGATAGGAGATGATGTTCGAGTTGCAGATATACACCATCTAGGACACTCAAGGATATCCCTCAAACAAAAAGGTATGTTTATATACTTCTTTTTAGTGTAGAGAATGTTTTTCCTTCTATATCTAGGAGAACCATACGAAATATAGCCCCTTTTTGTCTAGGATTACTAGGCTAATCCTAGGGATATCTTCCTGATTATTCAGTGAGATCCCTGTGAGAAATATTCCCATAACACCAACTACATTTGAAGTTCCATTTTCCCCAAATATAAAAATTCCTTCTTTCTTCTTCATGGTGATAAAATTTGTTTTATCTCTTGTCATGTGACTCGAGAAGCCACTATAAATATACCACTTATCCTTATTATTTTGTGCACATAGTGCAACTTGTATGAACAAGTATTTTTCTTCCTTTTGCTCCATTTGTTCCTGATTTTTTTTCATGACTGTTGGGGTTTCATATTTTATGAAAACACTTATAAAAAACTTTGTTATATTCCTGTAATTTTTGCAGTTATAACATATAATGTTATTGATGCAGGAACATCATTGAAACAATTAATGAATCATTGTGGGAGATGAATCAATGTACAATGTAGCACGTATTAACTGGTTTGGATTCCAAGGAAGACACAACATTTAATTTTGAGACCTTTGTAATTAAAGATCCCGTAAGATATAAAAACTAGAACCATTGTATGCATACTAGGAAGGTTGCAACTGCCTTTGAATGACTATAGGATTGTACAGATTTTGAGCATCATCTCATATTTAAGTTTGTAAATGTGCATTTACTATGATATCGTAGTGATAGGAATGCCTTTATTACGATGTGAAATCACTAGATTGATCTAGAGGGAAGGATCGAGAAGCCAAGAATGTGTAAAAATCAATGTAATCTATGATGTAATATAGTTTTTTTTGGAAGAGAAGAGAAACACTCTCAAAAATTTCCCGAAATACGGTTGTAAGCTTATTTTGTTCTTTCTGAAACCAAAATAGATACTGTGTTGTTACATTTTTGTATGTTTGTCTGTACTTGTATGTTTGAGGAATGAGTTTATAATTATGTTTAAGTTTCAATTGTTTATCTTTTGGTAGTCTCCGTGCAAGGAGTGCACATTTCCAATGCAAGGTGCGTGAAGGTCGAACCCTCTATGGGTTTAGAAGTTAAGGAGAGATAGTTCAATTTGTCACATAGTAAGTGCAAGGAGTGCACAAAAGATTCTTTAAAATACCAAATTTGCAGGAGAGTTAGCGCAAGGAGTGTGCAGGCCATAAAACTTCTAAGGGTCAAAATCTCAGGAGGGAAGTGCATGTGTGCATTGGAGTTCACTTCCTCAATGTGACAAAGATCAGGAGAAATAGTGAGATCAGATCTCCCAGGAAGAGCTCAGGGTACACTCAAAATCCTTTGGTAAGGAATTGATGGTACATATTTCACACTTGGACTTTGAACTTCTCATGAACCATCGATCTTACTCACAAATATCCATATTATATCTAGTGAAGCATCATCCTTAGATCTCCAAGACCTTCGACAGTTTGATGATTCAGAACTCTGGAAAGTTGGGGAACTTTTGATTAGAGTAGAGGAAACCCCAAATCCCGGAGTCCCAGAATAAATACTAGCTTTAGATATGCAAGAGCAGAGGATCCCCCACTAGTCGTGTGATCAAATTATGATCGTTGAAAGAGGGTAAATTTGGAGGATAGGGTGAGGATCCAAAAATATTAGTTAATAACACTTTATGACTAGGCTTGGATGGTAACCACTCTGGCTGATTCTAGCGTGTTGTGTTTAGATGAATTATCCTGAACTCATGAAGTCCCAGAGCACCAAACAATCCCCTTTTTGTTAAGCCGTTGGTTCTAGCCTGTGGTATCATTCATCACTTCGTTGGAGGAAATAGACCCTTACGAACTGAATATTAGTGCCTTTGTGTTGGAGGGACTGTGAAAAAAAAAGAGAAACTCATGAGTTCTGCAAGGACCTGAGTGCCAATTGGGCTCTTATTAAGATACGATCCTAGACCGGGAGGTCGCACCATCCCTTTGGGGTTGCATCCAGTGGTATCAGAGAACGAAAAATATTTGTGTGGAGATATATTGGAAACTATGCCATCGAGGATGCACAGGGAGAGACATGTAGCTAATGCAACTATGGAGGAATAAATGAGACAACTTCATGCAAGGTTAGATGCCATGGAAGAAACACAAAGGAGATAACTAGAGGCTGGTGATGTTAGTGATGTTGAGAGTGAAAATCCATAAGAAGAGGAAGTTGCAGGAGAAGAAGCAACAGAAGAATGATTATTGAGAGTTGTTTTCAAGATCAAAACTAGGGAAAAGATGGAAGTATTGATTTATGAAGGTAATTTGGATGTAGAAAAATTTCTTGACTGAATAAATGACTTAGATAAATATTTTGATTATGAGGATATTGATGATGACAATAAATTAAATCATGTTGTGACCAAGTTGAAGGAACATGCAACTTTATTGTTTGATGAGTTGCAATATGACAAAAGGAGGAAAGTTAAACCCAAGATTAAGAGTTGGGATAGAATGGTAGCTAAGATCAAGGCTAATTTGTACCCAAGGATTATAAGTTGAATATGTTCAAAAGATTACATAATCTAAGACAAAAAGGTTTGTTAGTGAAGGAATATACTAAAGAATTATATAAGTCGAATACACGAGCAGGACATGGGGAAAATGATGAAGAGAAAGTTGTTAGGTATATCAATGGGTTGAGGTATGAAATCCAAGATGAAATTAGTCTAGTGACAATGAGGACTGTAGAATATGCTTATCAAGAATCCCTGCAGGAAGAAGAAAAATTGTCAATAAAGAAGAATCATAAGAACATGGGTAAGAATCCAACCCAAGGAAAAGGAACCATAAGAGAAAATTTCTAGAAGACAAGTGAACAAGCTAGTAGCACTGGCAATTAGATAGCTAGAAGAGGAGGCTCTAGAGGAGGAGAATCTAGAGGAAGGAGACCTTTTCCAAGAGGTAGAGGAGGAGAGATCAAGTGTTATGATTGTGGGAAGACAGGACACATGTCTTGGGAATGTCCTAAAAACAAAACTACAGGTTTTAGAGAATCCCATGTTACTGAGGCTCAACTTAAGAGTGTAGAAACAAAGACAAAAGGAGAAGTTGTTGAAGAGGGAAGATCACTCATGATGAGGAAATCCCTTGTGAAACCAGAAAAGGAGGTACAAGATTCTGCACAAAGAAAGAGTCTTTTTAGAACTTCTTGCAAGTCACAAAATAAAGTATGGAAGGTGATCATAGATGGTGGGAGCACTGATAATTTAGTGTCCACAGAAATGGTGGAAAAGATAGAGTTGGAAATGATAGCACATATGAATCCATATATGTTGTTGTGGATGTAAAAAGGACATCAAGTCATGGTAGGTAGACAATGTAAAGTTGAATTTAATATTGGTAGTTATAAGGATGAAGTTTTATGTGATGTCATACCTGTGGATTTTTGTCATGTTATATTGGGGAGGCCATGGAAATATGACAGAAATGTCATACATGATGGGAGAAAGAATACTTATACCCTTAAAAATAATGGGTGTAGACATATGTTGTTTCCACTGGAAGATAAGGGTGTCCAAGAGGAGGCTAGTTAAAGTATACTTCTCATGAGTGGGAAGCATCTCTTGAAAGAAGTTAAGAAAGATCAGGAGATGTAGTTTGTTGTTATAGGAAAGTCGAGAGTTATCATTAAAAATAATTCCATGAATGACTTGACTATTGAAATTTAGGAATTAATCAATGAGTTTGTTAACATTATTGTGGATGAATTGTCCGATACTATACCTCTCATCAGAAGAAGTAGTCATCATAGTGACCTTATTCAGGATGCAAGTTTTCCAAACAAAGAAGAATATAGGTTGACCCCTAAAGAGAATGAAGAAGTCAATAAGCAGGTCCAAGAGTTATTGGACAAAGGGTTTATCAGAGAAAGTATGAACCCATGTGAAGTACAGACTATGTTGAGTCCAAAGAAGGATGGTGGTTGGAGAATGTGCACAGATCCTAGAGCTATCAACAAAATAACCATCAGATATAGATTTCCCTTACCCTGAATGGATGTTTTGATGGATTTTTTGAGTGGAGCTAGTTATTTTTCCAAAATAGACTTGAAAAGTGGTTATCATCAGATAAGGATGAGAGGAGGATATGAATGGAAAATAACCTTCAAAACAAATGAAGGGCTATATGAGTGTCTTGTTATGCCATTTGGTTTAACTAATGCTCCAAGTACATTCATGAGATTGATGAATGAAGTGCTCAAAGACTTTATTGGGAAATTTGTGATTGTTTCTTTGGATGATATCCTAGTCTATAGTAAGACTAAGGAGGAGCATTTGATACAATTAAGGATGTTGTTGAGGAGATTACAGCAAGAGAATCTATTGATAAATTTGAAGAAATGTTCTTTTATGAAGATGGATCTTGTGTATTTGGGGTTTTTTATCTCTTCAAATGGATTGAACATGGATGCAGAGAAGGTGAGAACTATAAAGGAGTGGAATTCTCCAAGAAGTGTGTTTGAGGTAAGGAATTTTAATGGGTTAGAAAGTTTCTGCAGAAAGTTCATCAAAAAATTTAGCAGTATTTGTGTACCCATAGTGGATACTACAAAGAAAGGGCATGGATCCTTTGACTGGACAAAATAAGTTGAGAAAGGATTTAGGTTGTTAAAGGAGAAGATAACAGAACAACCCATCTTGATTTTTTTAGATTTCAGGAAGAGTTTCCAAGTCAAGTGTGATGCAAGTGGAGTGGCCATCGGTGCAGTTTTAAGCCAGGATGATAATCTTGTTGCTTATTTCAGTGAGAAGTTGAATGATGATAAGAGGAAACATTTGAATTATGATAAGGAATTTTATGCTATAATTCAAGATTTGAAAAAGTGGAGGCATTATCCTAAACCAAAAGAGTTTATTTTGTATACTGACAATCATGATTTGTATTTTATAACTAGACAAGAGAAGTTGAATTAGAGACATGCCAAATGGGTAGAATTCATGCATAATTTTACTTTTATCATTAAGAATATTAGTGGGACTATTAACAAAGTTGCATATGGTTTTAGTAGGAGATGTTTGATCTTGCAGGAATTCCAAATGGAGACTTTGGGGTTTGAACACCTCAAGGAAATGTACAAAGAAGACCCAAACTTCAAGGAGGATTGCGAAGCTTGTGAAAATCCTTTGATGAGGGATAGAATCCAATGGATGGATTATCTAATCTAGGAAGGGTTGATGTTAAAAGGGAGTCAATTATTTATCCTAAAATGTTCAATGAGGGACAAATTTTTGAAGGAAACTCATAGTGGAGGATTGGATGGACATTTTTCCCATGATAAGACATATGTATAGTTGATTTCTTTGTACTATGGCCAGGAATGAGATATAATGTGAACAACTTTGTGTACACATGAAGAATCTTCCAATATACTAAATGGAAGCATTAGAATACAGGACTATACCAGCCATTTCCTATTCCAAACAGGGCATGGGACACTATAAGTATGAATTTTGTTCTGGGATTACCAAGGACCCAAAGGGGAAGTGATTCAATTTTTGTGGTGGTTTAAATGTTTTCAAATATGGCACATTTTATACCATGTAAAAAAACAAGTGATGCTACCCACATGGAAAATATATTTTTCAAAGAGATTGTGAGATTGCATGGGTTACCTAGAAGTATAGTCTTAAACAGAGACAAAAACTTTGTAGGAAATTTTTAGAGGACTTTGTGGAAGAAAATGGGGACAAATTTGTCTTTTAGTTCATCATATCACCCTCATATAGATGGACAGACTGAGGTAGTGAATAGAAGCTTGGGAAATTTGCTAAGAAGTTTGATGAATGAACATAATAGTGAGTGGGATTAATTTCTTCCTCAAGCAGAGTTTGCATATAATGATTCATCGAACATGGGTATTGGTAAGATCCCATTCCAAATATTATATGGAATGAACCCTAGAGGAATTTTTGAATTAAAATATTTGGGACAAGACGGATTTCAAAGTGCAGGAGAAGAAGACTTCGCTACAGAAATGAAAAAATTGCATGAACAAATCAAAGACCAGCTTTAGAGTAGCAACCAAAGATATAAGGACCGAGTAGATCAGAAAAGGAAAGAGATAAATTTTGAAGTTGGATACCAAGTTCTAGCACATCTGAGAAAGGAAAGATTCCCATGATGGAAATATAATAAATTGAAGACGAAAAATGTAGGACCTTGTAAAATTCTCAGATGGAGGGATCATACAATAGAATATGCTAGCCGGTTGACTGAAGTAGACATTCATAAACATGGACATGGAGTTTAGGAGCTCATGGACAGGAGTCCATGAATATTTTATCCAGGGGAGTCTCATGCAGGAGCATCATCAAAGCAATTAATGAAGTATTGTGGGAGATGAATCAACGTACAACGTAGCGCGCATTAACTGGTTTGGATTCCAAGGAAGATGCAACATTAAATTTTTAGAACTTTTTAATTAAATATCCCCTGAGATATAAAAACTAGAACCATTGTATGTATACCCAGAAGGTTGTAATTGTCTTTAAATGACTGTAGAATTATACAGATTTTGAGCATCGACTCATATCTAAGTTTTTAAATGTGAATTTACTGTGATAGATTAGTGATAGGAATATCTTTATTAATATTTGAAAGAACTATATTATCTAGAGGGAAGGCTCAAGAAACCAAGAATGTGTAAAAATAAATGTAATCTATGTTGCAATATAGTTCTTTTTGGAAGAGAAGAGAAGAGAAGAGAAGAGAAATACTCTCAAAATTTTCTTGAAAGAAGGATGTAATCTTAGTTTGTTCTTTTTGAAACCAAATAAATAATGTGTTGTTACATTAGTGTATGTGTGAATTGTGTGTGTACTTGTATGTTTGAGGAATGATTTTATGATTGTGTTTAATTTTCAATTGTTTCTCTTCTGGTAGTCTTTGTGCAGGGAGTTCACAGTACCAATGCAAGGTGTGCAAAGGCCAAACCCTATACAGGTTTAGAAGTTAAGGAGAGACAGTATGATTTGGAATAGAGTAAGTGTAAGGAGAGTCCAGACAAGTCTTTAAAAGACCAAAGTTGCAGGAGAGTTAGAGAAAGGAGTGTGCAAGCCATAAAAATTCTATGGGTCAAAATATGAGGAGGGAAGCACATGTGTGCATCAGAGTTCACTTCCTTGAAGTGATAAAGATTAGGAGAAATAGTGATATTAGAGCTCTTAGGTGGATCTCAGAGAACCCTCAAAATCATTTGGTAAGGAATTGATGGTCCATATTTCACGTATGTATCCCTAACATCTCGTGAACCATTGATATTACTCACAAATCTCCATAGTATATCTAGTGAAGCATCATCCATAGATCTCCGAGGTATTGAATAGTTCGGCGATTCATCACTCTCAAAAGTTGGGGTCTTGTTGGTTAGAGTAGAGGAAACCACGAAGCTCAGAGTCCCAAAGTAAATCCTAGTTGTAGATATGCAAGAGAATAGGATCCCCTGCTAGCCATCTGATCAAAGTATAATCATTGAAATAGGGTGGAGTGGGAGGATAGAGTGAAGATCCACAACTATCGTTCAATATCACTTTATGATCGGGCTTGGCTGGTAACCACTTTGGGTGATTCGAGAGTTTTGTGTTTGGGTGAATTCTCCCAGAGTTCCGAAGGCCCGGAGCATTGAACGAGCCTCTTTTTGCTAAGATCTTGGTTCTGTCCTGTGGTCTCATGCATAACTTTGTCGGAGGAAAGATAACCTCGCAAATTGAATGTTCATGCTGATTTGTTGGAGGGCTTGTCAAAACAAAAGAGAAAATCGGGGGTTCTGCAAGGAAATGGGAGCCAATTCTGCTCCTGTTAAGATACGATCCTAGATCAGTAGGTCGTTCTAGCCCATTGGGGTATCATAAGTTATGATTTATTAAAGGGGAAAATGATTTGTAATTTCTCCTTGAGAATTTGTAGGAATCTATGTTGTTGTTCCGCATATAATTTCAATTTTCATTTATTCTACAATTTATAGCTTTATGACCAAAACAATTGCAAGAGTAACAATAGCCAGTAAAATTATTTGGGTACATGATTGTATGATTTCATCTTGATGGAAAAGTATTCTTGATTTTATATTTCTGAGGAAGATTTGTTTCACGTGGAACATTTTTTTCTTCCTTCATGTTGTCTTCAACCTTGATAGGATTTTTTAGCACATTAGCATAACTCTTAGTCTTTCCTTCACTCAAATGTTTTGAGGAGGTTTATTATTATTTAGTATCTTCCTGCTTCTTGATTTAGGAGCATCAATCCACCTCAGAAAATGCAGTGTCACGTCAACACATGGATGTGCAATGGAGAAAGGGAGAGGCGTCGACCCTCCCATTTTTAAATTTACAATAATCCTATACATATTATCGTGTTATAAGGATGATAAATGAAAAAACACACCTTTGTATAGGTAGTGGATAGGGTTTCCTTAAATGGTTACCTGTAATGGGTCCAAATGGTAGTCAGGTGTGGAAATCCATTTATGTAATGAAGCCGTAGAAGTATGATGTCGTAACTAGGATATCAATGGCACTAAGGCAGTGAAGAGGATAAGCTCGTGGAGCCCTCTTTTGTAATGAGGAGAGAGATCTCAAGAAGGGGAGTCTTAGGAGGCTTTAGGAGGTCTTAGAAGTTTTGAGAGAACTGGGACTTTGTCACAATCCAATTTTTGTAATCATATGTATAGACACACATAGATAATAGAAAAACAGTTTTTCTTGCATATTGTTGTTCATGTATTTTGTATTTCATGAATGAATGTTGTATATGTATGATAAGTTTCATTTATAGTAGGAATATAGATTTCTCTATCTTTGTTTGAGTTTGAAGTATCATTTTGGGTTCTTTAGGCTGTGCAAGGAGTGCACAATATAACATTGGAAGTTCTGTAGCGAGCACAAGGAACGCACATGTGAATCTCTTTTTTGAGTTTAGAAAGAACGTGCTAGGAGGGCACACCAGAGTGATAATTAACTCAAGAGGAACCTCAAGGTTACTGAAAACCTTGGAGGGAATACTATCCAGAGAAAGGCACATAGAGATAGGAATGTTGAAGGTTTTGTAGAGCTCTGTTAGGTGGGCATTGAGAGAGTGCAAAGAGTGCACCAAGGAACTCTGTTTTGGGTTCATAGAGGAGAGAAGTGTCTAGGAGAATACACTCACAAAGTTGTTGAGTAATCGGTCGGCTCAGCAAGGAGTGCTTGAGCGTAAGTTTCCAAGAGGGAACTTATATCCCTTCGAGGAGAGAAAGGGAGAGAGACCTCTGAGGTCCGAGCAGTTGAAGCTCAAGGAGGAAAGCAGAGTTGTTGAACACTCTGGAGGAAAACATGTGTAAGGAGTGCACAAGACCAACACTTGGATGAAGTGTTGAAAGATATCCATCTGAAGGCTAGTCATAACACAAGGAGTGTGCAGAGAAAACTGTTTAAATTTTGAAAGCTCAGGAGAGATAGCATTCCCAGAATGGAGGCAAGACCCAAAGTCATAGGGCTTGTAGAGGAATCAAAGGTTGAATCCTTTGAAACATTGGAAATCTTCCAGGTCAGGAAGAAAGACAAAGATCAGGAGGAGGAGCACAGTAGTCGTCAGATCATCTGCATGGGAGAAGATATGGACCATTGAATCTCACGTCCAGACACATAGGAGAGAGCACAAGAGAAACATATCTGAGCTGTCAGACTTGGAAGCATGTGGACAAAAAATATTTGGATCCGGAGGAAATGCATGAGGTTTATCCCTTTAAAGTGCATAGGAGGAGATCCGACTTGCGAAGTCATGAAGTCCCGAAATCGTTGGGACTGTCCATCGTCAGAGGACAGGTGGTAGAAGATCAACATTTCACTGAATCGTGACTAGAAGGAATCAAAGGTTGATTCGTGAGAACTCGTGAAATGTGAAATCATGATTTGATCTGAGTCGTTAGATCCATAGGAGTGTGAACCGTCAGATTTGGGGTGCTCTGAAATATCATAATTTCGGGAGTCGAGAATGTGAAGGAGGTCGTGACTTAGAGGATGCAAGTTGTGAAATCCCGACATCATCAGAACCTTCCATTGGGAGGGATACATGATGAGAGATCAACATTTCGCTAACTTGTAGGAGGTAAAATTCAAAGGGGGAAATCGTGAGAACTCGCAAAACACGAATTCGTGATTAGATCACAATCGTTGATCAAGGAGATATCTCGATCTTTGATTGTCCAAGAAGAATTTTGACATTTTGGGGATCAGGAGAATAAAGGTGAAGAATATTTTGACCTCGTGATATGAAAAATCCTGATACAAGAAACCCCAATAAGATCTGAGCCGTCAGATCGCGGGGGAATCAGGACCGTCAGATTGGGAGCTCCAAAATATCGACATTTTGGGAGTTGCAATAATGGAGGTGAATTGCATCGGGAATTCCCGATACACGAAATATCGATGTGCTTGAGAGTTGGGCCATAGTTCATGGTGAATGGTCACATGGACGGAGGACAAGGGAAGAGATAATTAACATTAAGTTCGTTTCGGTGTTCAGGAGTTGGGGATTCAGGGTTGGCTCACTCGTAGAGTCCCAACACGCAAAATCGCGATGTGCCTTTTATGTAGGAAAGAGGTCACAAATCGTGCTCATGTGGAGGTTGAAATAGAGATGAGGGATACATGGATCACACACTAATGTCTACCCCAAAAGAAGGAGATGAGCATTCAGCAGGATTGCTCAAAATTTTCATCCAGGAAGTTGAAACGGAGATGACTGCAGCACTAGAGCCTACAACAGAAGAGGAAGCAGATAACATGGATTTTGATGATCTGTATGAAGATTTGGAATCCCTAGAGAGGAGGGTGATAGTGAAAAGATTTCACATCCAATATGTCAATTTGGAGAGAGATGGAGGAGCATATCAACCTAGGGAGAATTTGGAAGAAGTTGGGGTTGAGCCAACACAAGGGGAGTTGACAAAAGGAAATTTGTCAACGGAAGAAGTTGAGCAACAACTCAATGATGAGACTACAGAACTGAATTTTGAAACAGAGTGGCAATCTAATACCACAAAATAAAAAATGACATGGGGGATCATGATGATCTACCCACTGATAAGGAAGAGTTGCAGCCAAGAAGACTACATAAGGAGAACAAGCCACTGGAGTAACTAGACAGAGTGATAGAGGATATCAGGAAGTTGATGTTGAGGTCAGTAGAAGTAGTTAGCAAAGGGGAGTTGAACAGAAGAGATCCTCCCATAGCAGCTGGGAAGAAGAAGAAGAAGAATATGCAGAAGTAGCAGCCAAGAAGAGGAGCAAGATGACAACTCCAAAAGAGAATTTGGGATCTAGGAGGATTTCAACACTGGAGAAGGGGAGCTCATGAGCAAGAGCTCATGTTTTTCCTAGTAGGGGAATATGATGCAGGAGCATCACTCCACCTCATAAAATGTGTTAGCATGCCAACATCCAGACGTGCAATGGAGAAAGGGAGAGGCGTTGACCCTCCCATTTTTAAATTTAAAATAATCCTATATGGATTATCATTTTCTAAGGCTGATAAATTCTAGACCATGCCTTTGTACAAGTAGTGGATAGGGTTTCCTTAAATGGTTACCTGTAGCGGGTCCAGATGGTATTCAGGTGTGGACATCCATTTATGTAATGGAGCCATAGAAGTATGGTTTCGTAACTGGGATAGCGATGGCACTAAGGAAGTGAAGAGGATAAGATCGTGGAGCCCTCTTTTGTAATGAGGATAGATATATCATAAAGGGAAGTCTTAGGAGGCTTTAGGAGGTCTTAGAAGTTCTGAGAGAGAGATTGAGATAACTGTGACTTTGTCACAGTCTAGTTTTTGTAATCATCTGTATAGACACACATAGATAATAGAAAAGCATTTTTTCCTGCATATTGTTGTTCATGTATTTTTTATTTCATGAATGAATGTTGTAGATGTATGATAAGTTTCATTTACATTAGGAAGATATATTTCTCTATCTTTGTTTGAGTTTGAAGTATCATTCTAGGTTCTTTAGGCTGTGCAAGGAGTGCACAATAGAAGTTGGAATTTATGTAGCCATCACAAGGAGTGCACATCTCAATCTCTTTGTTGAGTTCAGAAAGAAAGCGTCAAGAGGGAACACCAGAGTGGTCATAAACTCAAGAGGAACCTCAAGGTTATTGAATACCTTGGAGGGAATACTGTGTAGTGGAAGGCACAGAGAGATGGGACTGCTGAAGGTTTTGTAGAGCTCTACCAAGTGGTGCTTTCAGCGAGTGCAAAGAGTGCACCAAGGACTCTTTTTTGAGTTCAGAGAGTAGAGAAATGTCCAAGAGAAGACACTCAAAAAGTTGTTGAATACTCTGTCGACTCAACAAGGACTGCTTAAGCATAAGTTGCCAAGAGGGAACTTATATCCCTTCGAGGAGAGAAAGGGATATAGACCTCTGAGGTCCGAGTAGTTGAAGCTCAAGGAGGAAAGTAGAGTTGTTGAACACTTTGGGAGAAGAACTGTGCAAGAAGTGCACTAGGAAAACACTTGGACGAAGTGTTGAAAGATAGCCATTTGAAGGCTAGTCAGAGCATAAGGAGTGTGCAGAGGAGCGAACTATTTCAAGTTCAAAATATTAGGAGAGATAGCATTCCCAGAATGCAGGTGAGACCCAAAGTCATAGGGCTTGTAGAGGAATCAAAGGTCGAATACTTTGAAATGTTGGAAATCTTCTAGATCAGGAAGAAATCCAAAAATCAGGAGGTGGAGCACAACAACCATTAGATCAACTATAGGGGAGAAGATCTAGACCGTTGAATATCACATCCATACACATAGAAGAGCATGCAAGAGAAACATATATGAGCCTTCGGACCTGGAAGAGTGTGGACCAACAACCGTTGGATCCGGAGGAAGTGCATGAGGTTAAGCCCTTTAGAGTGCATAGGAGGAGAGCCGACTTGAGAAGTCACGAAGTCTCGAAATCATTGGGACCATCCATTGTCAGAGAATAGGTGGCAACAGATCAACATTTCACTGACTCGTGACTGGAAGGAGTCAAAGGTCGAGTCATGAGAACTCATGAACTGTGAAATCATGATTTGATCTGAGTCATTAGATCCAGAGGAGTGTGAACCGTCGAATTTGGGGTGCTCCAAAATATTTTCATTTCATGAGTCGAGAATGTGAAGGAGGTCATGACTTAGAGGACACAAGTCACGAAATCCTGACATCATCAGAACCATCCATTGGGAGGGACGCGTGGCGAGAGATCAACATTTCACTGACTTGCAGCAGGGAAAATTCAAAGGGGGAAATCGTGAGAACTCGTGAAATGTGAATTCGTGATTAGATCACAACCATTGATCAATGAGAGATCTGGATCATTGATTCTCCAGGAAGAATTTTGGCATTTCAGAGATCAGGAGAATAGAGGTGAGCAGTATTTCGGCCTCACGATATGAGAAATCCTGATACGCAAAACCCTAATGAGATATGATCCGTCAGATCGTGGGGGAATCAGGACCATCGGATTGGGAGCTCTGAAATATTGACATTTCAGGATTAGGGAGATTGGAGGTGAATCTCATTGGGAATTCTCAATATGTGAAATCCCGACGCGATTGAGAGTTGGGCCCCAAGTCATGGTGAATGGTCACATGGACGGAGGCCAAGGGAAGAGATAAAGAATTTTAATCTCTTTTCGGAGTTCGGGAGTCGGTGAGTCAAGGTTGGCTCACTCACAAAATCCCGACACATGAAATCGAGATGCGCCTTTTGTGTAGGCAAGCGGTCATACCTGTGGTCACGTGGAGTTGAGGCTCATGCTTGTTTCTTGTTCGTGCAGGGCGAGTTTCATAAAAAGACCTGTGGATTTGTTCGTAAGATTCCAGCAGGGAATCGAAGAGCTGCTTTAGCTCGAGAGATTGGAGAACTATCCTTGACCGGGAGTTCAGCGGACCCTGCGGAGGTAGAGGTAGGGGGCCTGCATCACTTCTCACTATGGCCAAGACCAGTCTTGTCAAATGGTAATATTTTACTATTTAGAATTTCATCTAGAGTTTCATATCCATTTTCAAATTTCATGTTGGTATATGATTTCCCCAACTCCTTTCTTAAACAAATTGTTTCATATTCTAGACTCTTGCAAATATATTTCTTTTATTTTAGCTGAGCTCTCAAAACTTTTTCACTTCTCTTTGTCTCTCCTACTTCATATTTTAGATTGAATATATTTTTTTCAGTTTCATTAGAGATTTATTTTGTACAAAGGATTTATTTTTTGTGCTTCTTTATCTACTCCTTTTGTACCCATTTATTTTTCCTCGGTATCTCTATTTTGTTTAGAGAACATATGACCTCTCCTTCAAGATCCACTTCTACATCAATCTCATGATTTTCTTCTTCTTTTAAATATGTGTTTCTATTTTCTAGGACACCAGTCTATGTTTCTAGGGATATGAAGAGAATATCCTTTATTTCACGGTCATTGTCATCAAAAGAATTGGTGTCCTCATTGGTATATATATTATTCTTTTGTCTATAAAACAGTTTTCTCTTTTGAGACTTTCCTCGTTTGTAATTTTTGAAGATGGAATCTTCTTCTTCATTGTTATTTCTATTTTTTGCATAATGAAATTTAGCAAAAAAGTGTCATACTTTCTCGACAATTAAAACATTTAAAGGGAATCTTACCTTTGTATTTTCCTGATCCTTTCTTGAGCTTTTTGACAAAGTTGTATTTTTCTGCATCTAATTCACTATATGAGTTGTAACTTGTTTTGTATTCTTTGGTCTTTGTCTTCTTTGATTCCTTGAAGGTTTCTTCCTTCCTTGATGGATTTTATTACTTATCATTTTCTATCCTCATTTCATATGAAGTGAGGATTCTATGTAACTCATCCATTTTCAGAACGTTTAGGTTCTTTATTTCTTCAATGGAAGATATCTTTGGATAAAATATCGAGGGAAGTGAACTAAGAACTTTCTGCAAAATGATGGTTTCTTTAACCTCTTCACCCAATCTTTTGATGGTTTTGAAGATCTCATCCACATGAAGAAAAATGATGCAACACTCTCTTCTTATTTTGTCTTAAGGTTCTCAAATTGTCCTATATGGGTTTGTAATTTTTCCTTCTAGACCTTGTCATCCCATTCATATGTATTATGTAACTTGTCCCACATCTCTTTTGTTGAAACACAATGCATGAATTTAAAAAATTATCAATATTCCAAACCACATAGAATTGAATTCATGAGTTTGGCATTATTGTCAATGAGCCCTTTTCCAGCTGCATCTATAGGTGGAGTAGTTGGAGTTGTGTAACAATTTTTCACTGCACTCTAAATGTCAAACCCAAGAGACTTCATCAATTTGTTGAGAAGACTAGTGTCTCAACTTGTTTTTCTGGATTAATTTCTTCTTAAATAGGCATCAATTCACTTCAACATTCCTCCTACATAAATATGTTGTTTCAACACCTACTATGTGGTTTCTATAATTACCATAAACTCTCCACCTATTCACAATAAAAAAAACTTCAAATCTTACTTATTTTGACCTTGCACCTCGCTGCCACTCTTAGACGATTACATATCACTCTCGTTCCTTCTCTAGAACCCATGAATAATAGTTCCTCATCTTCACTTCACACTCTCAACTTTAATTCTAAAATGGATTAGAGCATCGCCATTTATAGGCCTCGTCATGGGGCAATTCTGCATCATCCCTAAGTTGACAAAAGTCAGATCCATACATTGATATTATACACCCAAGGATGCATCCTTATACCATAAATTGATCTCACTCGATCGACTTCAACTACCTTGATTCTTTTCAAAATTGGGTTGCAAACAATCCTTTGAAAGAGGTCCCAAATTCCTCTTGTTTTGTATGCTATCTTCTCACCATTCACATAAAAAACCTTAACAATCAGTAGCCATTAGATCATTTGTGGATTAAATATTGACCTTCAATCCATTCACTGGTCATCAGATTAAACACATAGAAAAAACCTTTAACAACCTTTGAATGAGTTGTGGATTAAATATCGATTGTCAATCTATGAGATCGATTGGTCCTATTCACTACATATCGGGACAACTAGGTGTCTGATCCAACAAAGCACTGGGAAACTAGGAGAATTTATTTTTTGTGCTAAAGTTTCAACCGGGTCACTAGGTACCAATTATATTGTATTCAACTAAACTACCAAATACACACTTTTACTGGGTATCAGGTATCGGGTTATTGTCATACAACCAAGTTTCAAACAATTTTCAAGGTCTCAATATGGAACAAGATTGTATTATGAGAATCAATCAAATTGCACCGTGTGTATCACCTTGTCACTAGGAACACCATGTCATCAGGCCATCAGGGTCACTCTACAATCTTGTTTACATTGTGTCCTGACCACCAGGACTCTGGATCATTGGGCCTATTGGGTCACCATCCCACTAGGTTATTGTCCCACCACACTTTCATTGTGCATTGAATTTGGTTCGAGATACTGAATATATGATATCCTTGATATATTATATACTAATCGTACCACTAGGACCATTGGGTCACCAGCCCACTAGGCCCCTAGGCCTCTAATAATGCATTTCAATTGTTAACTCGGTCCAATTGAATTAATCTTAGTCGTTGATATTTTCAATGAACAGACATTATTCGACTATGCACCAGGATCACATTTCTTCAATATCACATTGGCCCACCAGGTTATCGACCTTCTTTGCTTTCACACATTCACTCTGGTTCAATTAACAATTGGGCCACCTGGACCACTAGGTAACTAGCCCACCAGACCCTTGGGAATTTATCCATGCATTTATAAACACTTAATCTGATTTGGTTGTCCGATATGTTGGGCCCCATGGATAAAAGTTAACTCTTTGTGAAGGGTTCTATAACTCATTGGCTCACATTCAAATATTGTAAGAGTCCCTTTATATTATAAACCCATTGAGAAAAAAATTCCCTATGAATGTGGGATAAATCGATTGTCACTATTTTACTTTGATCCAATTAATCAGGAAACTGTGACCTCCCTTACTAGGCTCATAGTTGCTCATAACTTCAACACATGCCTGATTTTCCTCTACACCCTTAGACTTCAACTCTTTTTCTAAATCCATTCTCCTATGGCTCCCTCAGATCCCATTCCTCTCATTATTAAATTTTTGATCACTCATCTAATTAACACAAAGGAATATCCTTTATGAATCCCAAGTTCGATAAGGATGCATACAACCACATCTCCCTATACATGATGCCTGCAATTATGAAACCCTTTGGTTATATGCCTCCTCTGTCTGGTTTGATTCAAGATATGAATGCTTCATTGATATTCTCTTTGGCCTTAGTTGTCTCCCCTTGTTTTTGAAATCAATGAAAACAATTTTCCAATAGAATGCTCAATTTGAACCCTTTTTGTCACTTCCATGGATAAAATTCATTCTGAACCTATGCCTTGAAGTCTCTTACAGTTTATCATCACCTCTTTTTCCATAGTTATTCCCCTATATATATGATATGGATATCAATGACACATTTAAGGTAAATTTGTCTATTCTTTATTATTTTCGCATTTCTATATGAAAATTAGTATGAAATTCATTTTATTAATAAATCGCTATAGAACCACAGATTCTATAGGAAATTTATATTTCTATAGTGACTAAACATTATGTAGTATATTTTCATATTTTCAAGGTTGCATGGATCCCAAGGAAAAATTGTGACTTGGAGGAGGTTAGAAAGCATCATCAGATGGTTTCTTACATGTCAGCCGAGATTATGATTCAGCAAGGCCAATGTGGGAGAAAATTAAAAATCCAGGTCAACGAAGAATGCGTCAACAAATAAAATGTGATAATTCCATGCATCACTGCCATGAAATTATCTCTACATGGGTCATCAAAATAATCTCATACAACCATGACTACAATAGATTGGATTTGTAAAATATCTATGCTATGTTTTCTAGTCAATTTGTTACATAAATATAGAGGTTATGGATCTAAGGGGATCATTTTACTGTTATATATACTTCATCCCTAGCATGTATGAGATATGATATACGATCTAGAATGGTTGTAATGTTACTTTTTTTATATTGATTCTAAGAATTAATACAAGTTTTGTTGACTATTCATTTTATGTTTTGTGAGTGTTGAGTTTGTAGTTTAGATCTTTAGTATTTTCAACAACGTTATCCAAACTAGGAGGGCCCCCTATGTGAGGTATACATTGCTTAAATGCTAAATTAGATTTTATTTTATTTAAACAACAAGTGTGATTTTTCTTACAATAATTTACTTTCTCATAGAATTCTATTTAAGAGTTTTTATCTCTAGAAATACTATTGCATAGCTTGTTAATTGAATAAATATTATCTCATTTAATTACAAAAACCTTCATTTCACGTAATTATTGAAAGACTGTAACAAACTTTTTAGGGTTTCTAAATCCCTTTAACTCAACAACAGGAACCAAACCCACCACAAAGACCCAATTAGACTATGCAGTGTTTGATGGTGAAATGGTTCTCCAAATATTTCGATTCGACCAATTTATCGATGGGATTTATGTAGTGATTGACAGGATATATTCTTAGTGGCCAACTCCTTTTCATCTCATCTTTCTCTATCCAATGTGGCATCTGTGCTATCCATCCCTCCATTGATAATCTCATACATATTGGCATGCTCTGTGCTAAGCAAATTCTCCTCCGTAGTGATGAGGATCGAGATGTCTAATGTGAGCCTCCTCTTTTTATTGGTCCTATTCATGATGGCCTTTCTCTTACTGTCATAAGTTATTTATTGTATGTTGACAACCTCATCAATAGGTTTGGGGAATTGTTTTTCTCCCTATTTTAGAGTATTTCTAAGGCTCCTGGCCGTATGTATCTATTCCAGAATTGGTTCCTAGACTTATTCTATATGTCTTGATTGCTCGACCTCCATTTTTTGTGCATCGACTAGTGAGGCATCAATAGAAACTGAAGAGTCATAGATAGGTCCAATACTTACTTGGTAATCGGTTGTCGATGTGTCAATTTCTTATTGTGGAACTTCCTATTTCTGACCTCTCGATCCCATCTCATCCCTCGAGCTGTCCATTGGGGTTCCTAGTAAGTCAAGTAGCTCATTGTCTAATGCACTTTCGACCTCATGGTCTCTCTGCGGAAGGATTTGGATTGGAGCATCGTGACCTGGGGTAGATGCGCTCTTAGGTTCTTTTTCCTCTGTAATCTATATTGGAGTCACCAGGGACACCTATGAACTCTCCTCATCATCATAGATGGTTATTAATTCAAACAAGGAGTTTGGTACACTTGTCCTACCTTGTGTCCTTCCTATCTTATGTTGGGTTGAAATTCCCCCTGGTGATCTAATCTGTGGTGATGGAACTTCAGGGTTTTCTGGCTTGGTGATTTCTTCAAGTTATATTAGCTCTAGGCCACTTGCCTCTCCTCTTATTTCGATTAGGTCATCAACGGGGATCCTCAACATATCTACAAGGTCTGGATCATTTTGCAATGGATCAATGATTCTCTGTGCCCTTTCTAGTAAGAGAAATTCTCTTCGTTGTGCATGTGTAATCTCTACCGCTATGATTTATTCCCTGGCTCAGAGGGCTTCTTGAGCCAACTTCTCTATTGTATCCATCTATTCATCCATTCTCATGTCCTTGAAACTGGTCATATTTGGGTTGGCCATCCTCTATACTACCTCTTCCCAACCCTGAGCGCACTCTGTGAAAATTTCATCCTCAAATTTATCATGCATGTATGTCCAACAAGATGATACCTATGAAACATGTTGTAGGACCAGGCCTTTAGGATCGTGCTTGTAGAATCGTCCTATCGGGAACTTGAATTCAAGCTAAATCAACCCTTCTTGTTTGGCTTGAGCAATGTCCTTTACCTAAAAAAACCCCACATGGAAACCGTAGGGTATGAAAGAACACTTCTGGTCCTTGACTAGTGCTTCTGCATGGTTGATTAGCCACTTCAAAACCTTTATGCAAGGGAAAATCAGGGTTTTGTTGGATACCATGTGAAAATATGACCGTCGAATGTTTGGGAACACCTGGTCATCGAGCACCCTTACAGTCGGGTCGTTGTGTGGGATACACTCTGGGTACTTCTCCTGGTGGATTTTGTTGAAAAGATCCCTCCACTCTGGGGGCATTACTTTGGATCAAGTTCTTGCTTATGTGTCACTGAAGACTGGAGGTTGGACAAAGGATTTCTTTGATGAGGTTTTTATGACCGGATTTACCCTAGGAGTGTACTCCAACTTCCTTGTTGTACCAGGAGAAGAACCTTCACCTATTTCATCTTCCTTTAGCTTGGGTTCTCTCGGCAAGCATCTGGTGGTTGGATTTCTCGGTGGAATTTTTCCTGCATCTAGAACATAGTTAGAGACTGTATAAGAAATCTGATGTATATATAAATCATGACCGTCGAATTGAAAAACTTGGACACATACCTCTGCAGCTTGTTTAACTTGGTTTTGATAATCTGAGGATCAACACAGTCTTGAGACACTTTCTTTTCTTCTTCAGATGCTCTGGAATTCAAACTTGTGCGCATAATGAAATTGTTCAAAATTATTCTAGAGATTTAAATAGGGATGAACTTACCTTGTCACATCAACCATTCAATTCGGGTTATGAGTGTAGTTCTATTAAATCTACCATGATATCTTCAAAGAGATTTAAAATTAAATTTGATCATGGGTTGATGGTGTGAGAACGGGTTGTAACGTGGCCTATATATGACTTCAAATTGTTGTTGTTCAATCGGTGCATGATGTAGAAAAAAATGCAATATGAAGCATTAACTAGTCTATTAAATGTCAGAATTTAATCAAATTTTATGCCAAAAACATCCCATCGTTTCACCAGTCCAGTTGGTGAGTAGGGGGTCAAGATTTTTCTTTGAACAATTTTCATTGATATCGTCTTGAAAAATCTCCGACACTGATCGATAGTGTCTTATAGAGTTGACATGGAAAAGATGACTAGGAGGTGTGACTAGGACACAAGGAACCTTAATATGACTCAGGACAAAACCAGGTCGTGTGACACCCCTATGTGACAAAGACACGTGGAATTCGAGACTGATGTATTCATTTACTCGTGTTAATCAGAATTGGGAATTTCCTTAAGGTACATGTTCTAAAACCTGATCCTATCTTATGGACACCGAAAAGTATCAAGTATAAATGATCGGCGATAAACTTACCCAATTTCTCCTGGGTCGAATCTCTCAAAAAATTCTTGATGTTGAAAGTGTATCGGGGATTTGCGATAGGCGATTTATTTAACGCAGAAAAAATTGATTGTTTTAATATTTTTAGATTTTCGTTGACCCCGAGCAAGAACATCATTCATCGGCTATCGTTGATTTATTTATAGATTTTGTCAATGTCTATCCCTCTCTTGTTTTGTCGATGTTTATGGGGATCGGCTACATCTTGAAACTTCGTGGTGAATAACTCATGTAAACCAACTCTGCCTTCTGATGATGCTAATGGTGCATCGACGATTGACAATTAGTGTAACTATGGGACCACTTTACCTACTTGAATTTTTTCGATCTCAAACATAAGCGTGTTAGGTGCTAGCTGCAGATTCTTAGTTAGGATGCCAAGTTATTTTAGACACAAGGTTTTATTTAACAATTTCAACCATTCTGACTTGATTGATAAGAGCCATGAAAAAAAAACAAAATAAACCATCCCCCAAAGTGAACCCAAATTAGACAATAAAAGAAAACAAGTGGTACCCAAAACGTGATACAATTTCACAAGTCTTTTAGTGTGTGTTGAGTGCTCAACAAATGGATATTTACTGGGAGAGAAGAATCTACGTTCCTTTCCCGGGCTTAGCTGATGCAAAATCTGGTTAAGAACTTAACTGGTTTTGTTTTTATAGGAGTCTCTTCCATCCTTGTGTTTAAAATTTCCTTGGTTCATGAATCTGGGCCTACCTATGGAGTTTCATCCTTTATTCCACCTTCGTTCCTCTTGACCATGACCCATGCCCCATTTTGACAAGAGCCGAGTAAATCATTCATTGGAACCAGGCCTTTTAGTTATCATCATTCACTTGTTGCAGTGTTGCTACGCTGTCAGAGAGCGTCCATTTCCCTAGCGGAGTCACCCCGACATCACAGACCTTGCTCTACTTCCAACGAGCATACATTTCCCTGACGAAGTTATCTGCATACTCTCTCCTACTTCATCCTCATTTGATATAATTGATTTATTTTTGGTAGAGATGCTCTGAGTGAGTGGGAGAGGAGGATATGTGTTATCTGCAAGATGAGATGGTTAATGTGAAATTATTCCTCGTTTTGTCTTAAGGTACATGTGGTCCTTTCCAACTTAACATCTTTCCCTTTAGGTTTTACCATACCACCAGGTAAACACTTCATCATTTTCCAAGGTTGTTTATTCGCAAATATTAGATACAAAACTCTTTTAAGAAAAATGAAGTTTTCCCAGCGTTTCTTGTGTTGCATGTAAGCATGAGTCAGGAACAATGTTTTCTACACTGTAATGATTAAGGTCAACCAATTCCTTGCCAAACACAACTTTATTGCACCAAAATACTACACAAAAGAAAAACATAAATAAAGGACTCTGCAATCAGCCTACCTAACACCTACAAAATAAAATAACATGAAAACACACACATTTTTTTTTTAACAAAAATATTGTTTTAGGGCTTGCCCATTCACTGGGAGGGTGTCGAGTTTCCCCCTCAGATTCTACAACCGATGCGTTCCTTCCCCAAGTTTCTCAACTACCTAGAAAGGTCCGAGCCAGAGATTTTGAAACTTTGAATTTTTTCCCTTCGATTCATTTTCTCTACCCCATTTCAGGACTAAGTCTCCTACTTAAAAATTCTTCTCTCTCACCTTATGATTGTCAAACCACCTTTTAACTATCTATTGATGAGGGAAAAAATTGATTTTTCTTTCTCTCTTTATTCTTCCAGCATGAGGAGGGTATCAATTCTCTATTGAATAACTGATGAGGGTTGTCCTCTAGATCCTTGGGCAAGTTGAAGAGATGGAAGGTATAGCCCGTTCGGGATAATGGCTACTTTTCCGTATACCATAAAGTATGGGGAGTTCCTTATAGATTCCTAGGGTGTTACTATATTGTCCCATAAGGAATTATGAAGAGAACTATGCCAATTTCTCTGATTGTCTGCAACTATTTTCTTCAAGATCCTCACTAGGTTCTTATTTGTTGATTCTACCACTCCATTCCCTTATTGATAGAAGTTTGCACAGTATCTGATTATGATTCCTTTGTCTATAGAAAATTTTTTTAGTAGGGTGGAAGAAAATTCAACGGAATTATAAAAAACAAGAACGAAAGGCATACCAAACCTTGTGATCAGTTGTTGTTCTATGAATTAGATTACCACCTTTTCATTTACATGAGTCAGAGGGATGTCATCTACCCATTTGGTGAAATAGTTCATCATGGTCAGTATATATCTATGTTGTTTTGAAGAAATCAGGGTAATCTCTCCTATGAAATCTAACCCCCATTGATCGAATGGTATGGATATGGCCACTGGTTGGAGTGGGACAACTACTCTCTTTTCCTTCCCTGTGCTTATTTGACAAGTTTTACAGCTTCTAGCATATGTATGAGTGTGACTATACAGAGTAAGCCAGTAATAGTCGACTCTCAGTATCTTGTGAGTGGTGGTATTCCTTGCAAAATGTCCACCTACAGGACCATCATGGAGGTCCTTCAGAACCTTGTCTGTGTCTTCACATTCAAGACATCTCAAAAGTACCCCATCATAATTTACGCGGAAGAGCACCAAATTTATGAGGTGATATTATGTCTAATTTAGTCTGAGAGCTCTCCTTTCCTTAGGTTTTAGGTTTTCTAGGCATGTCTCATGATGCAAGAGATAAATTGGTTTTCCATACCAATAATCCTCCACTGGGGGAACATATAAAGATTCACTACACCACAATTCCAATTCATTCTCCCACCCAGAGTCTTCATTTACTTGGTCTTGGGCTTCAACGTCCATTTTACACAATCCCTGTCCCTTAACCAGTTTGGAAGGGTTTGTATTAGATCAAATTCTTGGAAAACTTCCATCCAATTTCCTCTTCTTTCCCCCATCTCCCATTGAGTGAATAGGGATCAGAATGTGGGGTGAGGCACAATGAATTTGGTGTGATTTTTTAGGTTGTAATATCTGAAATGTTTTACTACTTTGTATACTGCATACACCTATTTGTATATATCTGAGTAATTCGGTTCGACCCCTTCTATATTAGTGCTCATAAATAAGACCAGAGCCTCATTGTTGTCATCATCCTTCTGAGTTAATACTGCAACTAAATATTGGTTGGAGGAAAAAGTATAGAGGAAAAAATGTTTTCTAAAGTTAGGACTTCGCAACATTGGAGCTTGAGATATTACAGTCTTAATATTGCTGAAAATGTTTTTTTGTCCATCATCCCACTTAAATTCAACATCCTTGTGGGTCATCTTTTGTAAGGGTTTGATAGTTTCAGCGAAATCAGGGGTGAACTTCCTCACAAAATGGATTTTCCCAAAGAAGGATTGCATAGCCTTTTTGTTGTGGGGTAAGGGAAGTTGAGCTATGGCCTTAATGTGTTCTAGGTCTATGTGAATTCTTACTTGAGATATAATATGACCTAGTAATTTCCCTTATTCAACACGAAAGATAGTTTTCTTAGGGTTTAAAGATATATCATATTTTCTACACCTTTCGAAAATATGGGTTAGGTGTTGGATGTGGTCTTATTTGTTCTTTGAATACACAGTTACGTCATCCAAATAGACTACTACACACATTTTGATCAATCCCCGAAAAGATATGTCCATGGCCCTCTGGAAGGTTTCCCCTACATTAATTAACCCAAAGGGCATACGTTTATAAGAAAATTTTCCCCACTTGATTCGGAAGGTAGTTTCCAATCGGTCTTCCTATGAAACTAGAACCTAGTTGTAACCAGAAAAGCCATCTAATAGGGAGAATCTCTCGGAACCAGACATGTTCTACATCAGTTGTTCCATTGCTCAGGCTGGGTAGTTATCCTTTTTTGATGTTCTGTTGAGGTCTCTGAAATCCACACACAGGTCGATTTCCCTATAATGTTTCCTGACAGGAACCATATTTTTTACCCAGACAAAGTGTCTAACTTGAAAGATAATTTTAGCATCTAGTGATTTATTTAACTCTTGACACATGATGGGTTCCAGAGATGGGTGGTACTCTTGGAGATTTTTTTGGAAGGGTTTTACTCCGGATTTTAATGGGATTGTGTGTTGGATAATACGAGTGTCATAATTTTTCAAATCTCTGTGGGACCACACAAAAACATCTCGATATTCTCTGAAAAGTTTAAGATAGGCTTTCCTTTCTTCTTTAGACATTGTCTTTCCTAGATTTATATTTTTAGGGTTTTAAAAGGTTCCTAGGTTTATAGTCTCATACATGGGACACAAGATCCCTATATTTGTGTTTGTTGACCCTTGAAATATTTCCCTTAAGTCAAATAGGTTCTCCAAATTGGCTACCCCTTTCGATATCATGTGAAACCTTGTTTTGTTAGTTGAGTGAATTGTTTCACCTCTTTGTTCATGGGGATCAGTTTCTACTAGTTTCTCTTGGAATACTTCATCGTCAATAGATGGGTCTTTAAAATTTTCCTAATTTGTTAGGAAGTCTATAATTTTTTCATCTCCTTCAAATACCTTCCAATTAGAAATATTGTTGGGCATTGATCCTTTGTAGAGTAGTTCCACAGTCAACCTGGAGGCTTCATAGTCTTCTAAAGGGGATAGCCTCGAGGCAGTCGTGGCCAAGGAATAAAAAAGAGTATTCTTTGTTCTGGGGATCATTGTAATGTTGAAGGCTTCAAAATTTTCTATTATCTTGTTCACTTCCTGTTGATAATTCCTTGTTACGAGGGAAAAACTCTCTATGGCCAAGGGTAAACCACAACAGACAAGTATGACTTCAACTCAATTCTAGCATATGGTATATAAACTAATGTGAAATACAAGAAAGAGACCTACCTCGATCCAACGTTTGATGATGTTCCACCATTGAGCACTTTGACCCAAAGCTTTATACTTGTGAGAAGTTCTCAACAAACAAGCAAAGAAAGTATATAGTGATGATATAAAAAGGGGTTAGCAAATCAGATAACATAATCCATTAATAACATTACAAACACACCCATGGATAATAATCATATATTTGCAAGATACCAATAGGATGGGAAAGGAGTATTTCTATTTATAAATGATCAACATAAGTGTCAACATTACAGACTTCTGTGTCTACACGGTTCAAAACCAAGAAACCAAGTTCCTTCCAACTGGGTCCCCGCCACTTCAATCCTCCACCAAAGGCAAGCTCATGAGAAAGAGGCAAAGAGGTCCTCTCAATAATAAGGGAAGAGCTTGGGGGCTAAACACTGTGTTCAGAGTTGAGAAACAAAGGGATGCAGACTCAATATGAAGTAATTTCTCCAGAGTATCTTTTCTCTCAAATTTGAATGCCTTCTCCTCTTTTCCATAGTTCAAAATTGTTCTCTTATAGCCCTCAAAATGAAACTGAAGGGTTGAGTAAGAATGTTTCCAGTATATGGAAGGCCAAGGATCAGAGATCTTCTGTCGTGACATGGAAACCTGACCTCATTTTGTATTATTTAGCAAAAATCTCGATATACACAAGATGTAATGGAGCAACAAGTGTATACACATCTTATATAACTAATAGGGAGCGTATATGTGGAAAAATGTATATTTTTAGCTCTGGATTCATCAAAAAGGGATAAGAAGTCTACATAGGGAAATGGAAAAAGTCCCTCTGTGCAAGATAGAAATGGTGAGGCAAATCTTGCTATAACATTCCTCAGGTGGGGAGATTTGCAATGTATAGTATTTGTTACATTCCTAACGATAATTTCATAGTCCCTGAAAATTTTTAGTTCTTTAACATTTAAGTCTATGTATTTCTTTAGTCCTTGCACTAAAGATTCATACTTGACAGTATTATTAGTGCATTCAAATTCTAGTCTGCGGGATAGGAAATTTTGCTTCCCCTTTGGGTCAATGAGGATACATTCCTCTCCCGACCCTTCTTGCGATTTAGACCCATCAAAGTAGAAGGTCCAAACTTGTGAGTGGAAATGATCAGTCTCTCCATGCCTACTAACTTCCCTCTCTTCGCCTACTTTTTATGTGGTTTCGAACAGAGGTTCTTGATAGAAGAGCTTTTCTTCCATAGGTTTACTTGAAAATCCATTTCAGAGTTTTGAGTAAGAGGTACATCAGATGAGAGAGGGGAGAAATTTCCAAAATCATAATCACAGGAGTAGTTTCCTAGCATGGGGAAATCTGGTGATGACGGTTCTTTGAGGGATTCTAAATCAATGGCAGTGTGTTTGAGATACCTTTCCCTATCGATCCTAATCATGTTTGTGTGTCCCTTTAATGGAAACTAGAGGTGAGCCCAGTCTGTGCTAAAATATCCATTCAACTTCTCATACCAATCTCGACTAAGTAGCAGTCCATAAGCTTCTAGTATATATACTACATTGATGTTAATTACTTGAAAAAATTTCGGGTGTGTAGCCATTCTGATCATGACAACCTTGAGTTCTCCAATAACTTTTACATGAGTTATGTCTAGTTGTATAACGTGTTTATCACTTTTGAGTGGGATTGTGTTTAGTTTCTTGTAGATATATAATGGCATGACATTAGAGGATGCCCCTAAGTCCACTAAAGAATTATGGAGGTTTATACTGAAGACTTCAAACGTTAAAAGGAAAGGTGGGACAAAAGGATTTCCTTTTTTATCTACAGAGCAAGTGTTCACATTTGTTTTTTTTTAGATCCATGGGAGTTGGATTTTCCCCTTGGTCAGTTCATATATAGGGGTTTCTACTGACTTCAAGGCTTGTAGCAGAAAGTCCTTTTGGTGGGGAATTCTACACATGTCCATGATCGACACATTAGCCTTTGATCATTTTAAGTCTTCTACTATGTTGTAGTCTAGCTTGGGTGATTCTCGTGCATGGATGTTTATAAGAGTTGTTTGGGAGACAAAAGGTTCTTTCAGGTGATCGGTTGTTTCTTTTCCTCTCGAAGTTTGGGAAATGGTAAGTTCATTTGACACCGTCTCACCCCTACTTCACGTTTACACAACCAAAACCTCAATGGGTGGTTCTTGAACCTCAAATATATCATCGGAAGGCATTGGCAAGTCAGGATCCCACAACAACATGGTTGTTTCTTCCAGCGGGTCAACTTCTTCCTAATCAAAAATATTCAACGTTGAGCCACTTGATTGTTTGGTAAGGGAAACTTCATCTAGGAATCAATTGGCCATCAAATTCCTAGCATGCACCCATTGTGGATGGTCTCTTTCAAAAAATTTCTCTTGATGATAGGTACAGAAAGAGTCAGATGCTACATTTCTCAGGTCGGTGTTTAAGTTGGCTAGGGGAGGTTCAATTGCTTTGAATGATGGGTTTCTCTTAAAAAGGGTTTTATAAGGCCTTTGGCCTTGGTTTCCTTCCCCTGCAATACTTTTCATCTCCATGATTTCATTTGACAATGTATTTATCATCCGTTGTAGGTCTTCTATGTCTCCACTTCCCTTTTCGGGGCCTTGTTCTATTTGTTTCCCTAGGGTTCTAGTCAACAAGAGTCCTCTCCTGGGTGGAGGTTGAGCTTCCTTCTTAACTAGTGAGACTTGGCCCTCTTTACATCCCTTCATTTGGAATTCAATTGTTTTGGCTTCCTCAAAATTTTCACCTAGGGTATGCTTGGAAGACCTTTTTACAAACATGGAAATAGAAGTAGGGAGAGAATTATAATATACCTCTATTTGCAACTCCTGACTGGGTTTAGCTTTGGGTTGAAATATTTTTAGGATAGTGGTAAATCGTTGATTGAAGTATTTCACCTTTTATTTTGGACTCATGGTGGTGGCGAACAGTTTAGCCATTAAAGATCATGTACTAGTTTCTTCTGCAAATTTGTCTAAGAAATCTTTTTGGAACTTTGTCCAACTCGTTATGGACACTACATGCAAGTTAAAATACCATGTTGAGGTAGAATTATCAAAGTTATAGGGGAAAATCCTACATACTATGTTCTCATGTTGGACATTCATCAGTCTAATAGCTAGTATGAACTTCTTAATATTGTCTTCAGGAAATCCTGAGGTTTTAGGGTAAAATTTGGGGAGTAACATTTTTGGATGTCGAGGGAGGTTATGTACCCATATTGGGATTTCTAGAGCATATTTGGCCAACAAAGGTTGATTATTTTGATGTGGGTTTCCCATTTCTTAATTATGATCAATATTATCCTCCATGTTATCTGACTCTGAAGTTGAGCGATCCGAGCTAAACCCTTCATCGTCAGATTCAACATCGTTGGGCTTAGAGTAGTTACCAACTGGCCTTTCGGGGATCACATTAAGGGGATTTTCGATATCAGTGAGGGTTAAATATATCAAGTCTTCTACTATCTGAAGAAAAACATGGTCGAGGGTGTCGACCACTAGTCTTCTTACTTGTTTTCTACGATGAAGTAATAGAGCTAAGGGTAATGATCCAATTTGTTGGGCGTAAGATATTGTGATGCTTCTGAATTGGTTCAAATCCTTGTGAGGAAGAGTGTAAGGTATTTAATGGAATAGAATTTATTCCTCTTGCTCAGTTGAGTTACTCATTTCAAGACTACTCAGTGTGTGTGGGCTGTCATGAGAATGACTAGCCATGCATGTGGATTGTTTTGAATCTATAGGTTGCGTGAAATATTATAGAAAGAACCAAACTTGCCACAGAGGCCCAATTAGAATCTGCAGTGTTTAATGGTGGAATGGTTCTCCACATCTTTCAATCCATCCAATTTATCGATGGTATTTATGTAGTGATTGATAGGATATCTTCTTATGAAATTTCTTCCTTCATTTTAAACATTCTCTTTTTGTATTTTCTTTTATTAGATAGGTCTAATTAAAATATGTGTGCTGGTATAAACCAACTAGTAAAAGGGGGGATCTTAACTATTGAAGAAGGATGGTCTTAGTATAACCCTTGTGCTCAAGCATGTAGACAAAGATATTCAAACTTCTGACAAGCCTAGTACTAATACATTAACTTGTTGGTATTTCAATTATTGACTGAGATACAATTATCAAAAGAAAACATACATGTAATAAAATGATGGCAAGAAAAATAATTTCCTTAGCTCTACCATTAATCACACATTAACACAATGATTTTCTTTCATCATTAGATACAAGAACTACAAAAATATTGAAATAGTTAACTTATCAATAGATTTAGAAACTCTTACTCATTACAACATCCATTCATGAAATAAAGTTGGAAGTAATTCCTCCTCAAATCCAATCACACAAGCCTTTAATGAAAAACAAAAGTTTGTCTCTAGTCCTAAACAAAACTTCTCAATTAAGGTAGTTCGGAAATAATTTTTTACAATTCCAAAAATGAGGGTCTTAGCCAAAACGATCGACTTGCTAAAAGGTCAATCCTCTTATTTATAATGAATCATTAACTAAAAATAGCTATTATAAGTGCAATATAAGTAAAACAAAATATCACCACATGGCTCTTTCATCTCTCTGTCTTCTAAGAATCATCAAATAATTTTACTGGAGTGGATGAATCTTCTCATACTCTAACCACTTGATGAACATTTCCTCACATGTGTTGGCATCAAGGAACCTGTACTAGTCCATCAGGGTTGAAATAATTCTTTTCACTTCTACTGCCTGTGATATGTACTTAATCATTTTAATACTCAACCATTGTAAAACTGCTCGAGCCTTACTCGGACACTCCATGAATTGTTGCACTTGACTTGGTGCCATGCTCGCCAAATTTTCTATCTCTACTGTCCATGTTGAATCTTATTCTGCATGTTTCCTGACTATGTCATGCAGGTCAACAAAGTCCTCGGGTGAGTCGAATTCTGAGAGGTCGATTTCTTTCAACTCCTGATTAATCTTTTCCCAGCTCTTTTTACAATCGGCCCACTTCTCCTGAATCTCCCACTGAGGCTCCTAGGCCATCTTTACCCAGTATTCAGATGGTTTCCTGATCCGATATATGTTGTTGTCCCTCAGCATCCAAATGCCATGCTCTTCATTGTCTCAGCCCTTTTGAACCATGTTTATGTAATCGATCCTTTCTACTACTTGGTGAGCCTTATCATACCACCTTTCCATGTCCTTGTAGGTTGTTAGCGTCATAAGGTTGTCTTCTTGGAAGTCAGTTATACCTGAAGTGAAAAGGCATCGTTCATTCGTGAATTTGGCATAGGCGTCTTGGAACTCACTTCTCAAAAACACCGTGGCCTGTGTAGAGTCCTGATAGTATTTTTCCAAATGGTGCAGATGCTCGAACTCCTTAAGTGCAACGACCAGCTCCTTTTCATCTCATCTTTCTTTCTCCAATGTGGCATCCATGATACCCTCCCTGCGCTAATAAGCTTAGACATCTTGGCATGCTCTGTGATGAGAAACTTCTCCTCATTAGTGTTGACGATCGAGTTTTCTAATGTGAACCTCCTCATTTTAGTGGTACTATTCATGATGGTATTTCTCTTCCTCTCATAGGCGATTTCTTGTATGTCGGCAACCTCATCAATCGGTTTGGTGATTTGTAGTTTTCCCCAGGTTAGAGTATTTCTCAAGTTCTCGGTCATATGTATCTATTCCATAATTAGTTCTTGGACTTATTCAATATGTCCATATGGCTCGACCTCCATTTTTTCTGCATTGACTGGTGAGGCATCGACCGAAATTGAATATTTAGGGATAGGTCTGGTACTTACTTGGTAATCAAATTTCAGTGTGTTGATTTCTTGTTGTGGAACTTACTCTTTCTGACCTCCCGATCCCATCTCATTCCTCCAGTTGTCCATTGGGGTTCCCAGTAAGTCGAGTAGCGCATTGTATAAGGAACTTTTGACCTCATGGTTTCTCTTCTTAAGGCTTTGGATTGGAGCATTGAGACCTGGGGTAGATTCTCTCTAAGGTTATTTTTCCTTTTTAATCTACACTGGAGTCACCAAGTACACCTCTGAGCTCTCCTCATCATCATAGATGGTTATTAATTCAAACAAGGGGTTTGGTACACTTGTCCTACCTAGTGTCCTTTCTCTCTCAAGATGGGTTGAAATTCCCCCCGGTGATCTAATCTGTGGTGGTGAAACTTCAGGGTTATCTGGCCCGGTGATTTCTTCAATTTGTATTGGCTCTAGGCCACTTGGCTCTCCTCTTCTTTCGATTGGGTGATCAGCAGGAATCCTCGACATATATACAAGGTCAGGGTCATTCTGCAACTGATAAATGATTCTTTGCGCCCCTTCTAGCAAGATAAATCCTCTTCTTTGTGCCTATATAGTCTCTATCGCTCTGATTTCTTCCCTAGCTCCAAGGACTTCCTGAGCCGACTGCTCTATTTTCCCCACCTATTCATCCATGCTCATGGCCTTAAACTTGGTCATATTTTGGTGGGCCATCCTCTATACTACCTCTTCCCAGTCATGAGTGCACTCTATGAAAATTTCATCTTCAAATTTATCATGCGCGTATGGACAACATGATGATGCCTCTGAAGCATGTTGGAGGACCAGACCTTTAGGATCTTGCTTGAAGAATCGGCCTGTCAGGAACCTGAATTCAAGTTAACTCATCCCTTCATGTTTGGCTTGAGCAGTGTCCTTTACCAAATAAAACCACACATAGAAACTATAGGGTATGAAATACCACTTCTTTTCCTTGACTAGTGTGGAATTATATCCCTGTAGGATGGTCTAATAGCATATTTATCCCACAATGAGCCAGTCTGGGACATGAGCGGGAAGTGGATGCAGTGCTTCAGTGACCTCGAACACCCTGATATAGGTTGAGTGTTCATCCAAATACCAGTGGCCTACCTTCGCTTACATTTTCTTGGATGTTGTGGATAATCTCAGGAATTCCTTTTTAAATATAATAAAGTGAATACGAGCGATGAATTCATCGCAAATGAGTGTGTAGGAATTTTTGTACATGTTCTCCCAAAGTATGCTGAAATAAACGTGAACAGGGAGCTCTACAACATGCTACCTTAAATTCATGATGAAGAAGACATTTATTTCACAGATCACATCGAGCAGGAAAGAGACCATGTGGAAAACAGGTGATTCCCCTTCTTTCGGTGTTTGATCCTACTATACACGAATGCTCAATTGTTTGGAAATTATCACTCCCCAGTTGAAGCTGCTTCCAGAGATCACCACTGTGTATTCCAAGGGCATCCATGCTTCCAAAAAAATGGAGCAATCCTTCACTCCATACAGTCATCAGATGAGAGCCATCAAGTAGATGTATGCCTCCCTCAGGTTGATTGTTCCATACTAGCCATTGCTCCAGTTTGTAAACTTTTTGTCCTCCTTCCACCATGAGGCCATCAACCAGCTGGTGTCATGGAATTCATATAAATTCACCATGAATTCTGTGTTTATCCGCTCCTCTAGGTATCTAAAATTTTAGTACTTATGGATTTTAGTCGGGAGGAAAAATCCAACACACCTGCCATTCCCATCGTTGATCAAGCACTTATGCGTGTCTGTATGGTCGATTATCCACTTCAAAACCTCCATGCAAGGGAAAATCGGGGTTCTATTGGCTACCAAGTGCAAATATGATCGTTGGATGTTTGGAAAAAACTCGTCATTGAGTGGCCTTACATCTGAGTCATTGTGTGGGATACAGTCTGGGTACTCCTCCCGGTTGATTCTGTTGAAAAGGTCCCCCCATTGTGGGAGAATTACTTTGGATCTGGTTCTTTCTTTTGTGTTTTAAGCCATAATATTGGCTCATTACCCCTTAATTGGGGCATATTAGATTAGTAATCTTATTTTATTTATGTCATATTTATTCCATTAGTTGTAATTATACCTCCTAGTTTCCTATATATACCAAGGAGACATTTTCATTTTGAATCATCTTGTACTTGAACATTTATGTGGGGTAAAAGGAGTTTTCTCCGTAGAAGAGGCTTATTATCTGAAATTATCTCTTTTTCAATGCATTTATTACTTATTCTGAGGTTTTTCTATGCTATATCGATATTTGGTTCTTAACATATGGTATCAGAGCTCAAGGTATTGGGGTTTCGCTGCTACATCTGAGACACCGAGGAATTTTCCCTATAACTTTTTTCTACAATGATTCATAAGGAACAACTTGGAGGATATTTAGTAGACGGATCAAGGTACGTTGGGTTAAAATTTCATCTCCCGAGGCATTATACTTTCGGAGATACAGCCTTTGTAAGATAGGGTTCTGGAATCATCCTAAATTGAGTCATGGCAAAATTTTCGCTATAATTTTTTTTTTGTAATGTTTCAAACCCTGAAATATGGAGGCTATTCATAGAAATTAGTAATTTATTTGTAGTAGCAAAATCATCTTCTGGGTCATCTTAAATTTGTAGATACATCTTGTGGAAGATAGGGTATCTGACTAGTCCTATTGACTAGTCTCAAGAAGGTGTTTCGGGTAAAACAATCATAACGTCTTACTAGAGTATCCAAATTGAGTGAGACTAGTTTCATTGGATAGTGGACAGCCTGTACTAGTTCTGGTATGGGTTTCAAAATTTTATATCAATTATTTTGTACGGGGCATGCTATACAAGTAAGATATCCTGGAAAGGCCCAAAATCAGAAAGTTGTGGGGAAGTTACCGTAAATTCCACTTGGCACATCCAATTTTTATCTGACCTATGGCATTGAAGAGACGAAATATCAGAGACCTACAAAAAATAAAAGTTCATACTCAGAAGGGCTGAAATTTTGGAGATACAATAAAAGGAAGATTGTCTAGCATAACCACCTCAAAAACAAGGTTTAAAGTGATACTTGGCCAACATGCCACCAAAAAGGGGAACTTCTACACCAAATAAGCCTCCAAACAATCCTACCTAGACTCTTGATGAAGGTGAAGAAATGTGTAGGGACATAAATGATTTACAAAAGAAGACAGTAACAAAAGATGACCTACAAGAGATGATGGATTCAACAGAAGCTAAGTTTGAGGCAATAAATACTAAGATGGACACTTTAAAAGGGGAGATCATGGAAGGATTGAAAATTTTACTAATAGAGAGGACACCTAAAAGAGAAAATGTATCCCATGAAATTCATGATGAGGACACAAGGAAGGTGAATCAAGAATGGAGAAACTCCAACTTTGGGTCGAAGACCAACCACGCTCCTAAGATCGATATGAGAAAGTTTGATGGCAAGGACCCAATCACATGGATACTTCAAATGGAGAAATTCTTTGATCTACATAATGTGCCACATACACAAAAGGTACAAATTTCTTCTTTATATTTAGAACCCAATCAATTTGTATGGTATCTATGGCTTTGTTCTTGCAAATCACTCATCACTTGGACAATTTTCATGGAATAAATGATAGAACACTATGAGGATACAAGGATCAATACCTTCTTTAGCCAATTGATAAATCTCAAGCAAAAGGGTTCACTTATCGAGCACATTGAGAACTTCCAAAGATTGAATATAAAGGTAACAAATATTCCAGATGAGCACTTGATTGATGTATTCATAGGAACTTTAAAGGATAGCATTCAACATGAGGTTTGCCTTTGGGAACCCAAATCATTGGAGAATGCATTTAGGGCGGAAAGAAATGTTGAAAGTAAAAATATGGCTATGGCTACTAGAAGGACCAATCCTAACATCTATAGAGAGAATAATGCTCCTTCTTATAAAACACCTCAACCTACAAGGTTGACACCTCAACAATTAGAGGAAAGAAAAGAAAAAAGTTTATTCTTTAATTGTGACAACAAGTACGGTAAGGGACATAAGTGTGGTGAGAAGAAATTATTCTACATAGATTGTGAAGATGAAGAAGAACAAGAACAAAAACCATCTCAAGATGAAAACGTAGAAGCAATTTCGTTTGAAGAGTTGACTCCCACGATATCGTGTAACGCATTGGATGGAATTAACACTCCTCAAACCCTCAGGATCGAAGGATACATCAAAAAGAAAAAGGTAATAGTCCTAATTGATTCTGGCAGTACTCATAATTTCATTCACTATAAATTAGCCAAAGATCTCAATTTCTTTGTATATCCAGTGCCAGAGTTTTAAGTAGTGATTGCAGATGGATGAACTATCAATTGCTCAGGAAAATGCAATAAGTTCAATCTCACTATGGGGGAATATGAAATGAATAGTCCAATGATTGCTATACCCATGGGTGGTGTTGATGTTGTACTAGGAATCCAATTGTTACAATCATTAGGAACAATGGCTTTTAATTTTCAAGAACTTTTCATGAAATTTTCATTGGAAGGAAAAGAAATTGAGTCAAGAGGTATCACAGGGAAACCCGGTAAGGTGATAAGCTCTAATGGCATGACAAAATTATTGAAAAAGGGGAGGGTAAAATCATGAATATGGGTAACACTTTCGCGACAATCGGGTCTCAAAAATTCCTAGCGGCAATTTTTTGGCCGAAAAAATGTTGCTAGGATTTTTTTCGGCTGAAAAAATGTTCAACCGAAAATTTGCACATCAAATTGAACGACGGCCTGATGACACCCTCGAAATTCGTGTACAATTTTTTTTGGATGAATTATTTTCCTGTGATAAGAATATTTTGGTCGAAATGTTTATTTTTAACGGATTCCGTTAAAATCTAGGTTTCGGCCAAAGACATGAAATTGGGACTGAAAACAAAAACGAGAGAATTTCCCCAATCTTACCTAAACTTTGGAGGTTGCGGACTCCAGAAAATACTGAGAATTTGGTTTCGAAAATGACACTACCATTTCCAAAATTGAATCTACTTTCAATTCCTATAATTTGTTTTCATTTTCTTTATTTTTATCTAATTTTATTTTATTTTTTAAAAAAATCACTGCATAATATTTTCAGCGGACATTATGATTCGATGAAATGAAATATTGGTATCTCTAAAAATATACAGTGAAACATTTAGAAAAAAATATATTCATAATCCTTAAACTCTTCTTTTCAAAAGGGTATGTTTAGATTTTAGTTTTAAGTAAAAATTAAGATAGATACAAGGTGTAGAAAAACATGTGTTTAAAATCTGCAACGTTTTCAGCTTGGTCAACTTCAAAAAATTCTAGAAATTATAATATTCATCCATTAGATTTAAAATTATAGTCATAATAAAACAGAGTCTCTATAGATTGTTGCAGTACATTTCGTTTCTTAAAAACATATGTTTAATAATAGATACATTGTTGTAGAAAAAAGTTACTCATTATCATTCCTTTCATGTTTAAGGAACATATTGTTAAACAATTGTCAAATTGACATATCAAATCGTGATACAAAAAAAATTGAAAAATAGTCATTGGAAAGATAACAAAATTATTCACAAGTTTTGTTTTTACTGTAAAGTGAAATTCCAAATAAAAAAAATACTTTTGTATGGCGGAAGTTGAAGTACTTGTGAAAATACAGTTTTTTTTCTCATAAAAGAAGCAAAAGTGTAACCCATCTTCATGATTTTACCTGGGAATCAAGGCGTCATTGCACAACTATGCTCACTAGATTTTCAAACATCTAAGCCATCTATTACTCAATATCTCCAAGAGATCATTGATAAGCATTCCAAATTATTTGAAGATCCTGTCTTGACCACTCCAAACTTCACAAAAACCTTTATTATGGAATGTGATGCCTCGGGAAATGGAATTGGTGTTGTCCTAATGCAAGAAGGAAGGCCCCTGGCTTTTGAAAGTTAATCACTCAAGGGAAAGGACTTACACAAACCCATTTATGAGAAGGAAATTATGGCAATACTACATGCATTGAAGAAATGGCGTCCTTACCTAATAGGTAGGCACTTCAAGGTCAAAACAGATCATGATAGTCTTAAATACTTCTTGTAACAAAGACTATCTTCAGAAGAACAACAAAAATGTGTAACCAAGATATTGGGTTATGATTTTGAAAGCGTCTATAAAAAGGGGAAGAAAAATTTTGTGGTAGATGCACTCTCAAGAAAGGATGAAGATGTTGAGGCCTTTCTCTATGCTATCTCGATCATCAAACCCGATTGGATAATAGAAGCAAGGGATGAATGGAAGAATGATGAAAAAGTGTGGACTCTCATTCAAAGGTTGCAGTAGGATTCCAGTGCATCAAATACATTTACATGGAAAAATGATTCACTATGGTACAAAGATCACTTATATTTTTGTAATAACTCCCAACTCAAACAAAAGGTACTATTGGAATTGCACACCTCTCCAGTAGGAGGGCACTCAGGATTTTTGAAAACCTACCATAGGGTCCAAAAGGATTTTTTGGGGGGTGGCCTTAAAACTGATGTTCAAAGTTTTGTGGCAGAATGTTTGGTTTGCGAACAAAATAAGGTGGAAACAATTAAAACCCCTGGTCTTTTACAACCATTAGCTATCCCAGGTCAGTGTTGGGAGGAGGTTTCCATGGATTTCATCATAGGGTTACCAAAGTCTAAAGGAAAGAGTGTCATCATGGTGATTATTTATAGACTGACCAAGTACACACACTTTTGTGCACTCTCTCATCCCTTCAAATCTAGTACAGTTTCCATCGCATTCATGGAGATAGTTCAAAAGCTACATGGAATACCAAAGATTATTGTAAGTGACAGAGATCCCATCTTCACTGGACATTTTTGGACAAAATTATTTTCTTGTTTGTGTACTCAATTGGCTCATAGCTCATCCTATCATCCTCAATATGATGGAAAAACCGAGATAGTGAACAAATGTTTGGAAGGATACCTTCTTTGCTTTGTCTCTGATAAACAAACATAATGGTTCAAATGGTTACCCTTGGCAGAATGGTGGTATAACACTTCCTTTGATACTGCAACAAAAATAACACCATTTATGGCACTCCATGGATACCACCCTCCTTCCATCACTTCTTCTCTAAAAGAAAAATCTAAGGTTCAAGCAGTGGAATATCACATCGAGCATCAACAACAAGTTCTCCAAATCTTAAAGGACAACCTGACCATGGCACAAAATCACACGAAACAACAGGCATATCAACATTGTAGTGAAAGAAGTTTTGAAGTAGGGGATTGGGTGTTTTTAAGACTACAACCATACAAATAGATTTCCCTCAAGCAAGCCAAGAAGGATTATAAATTATCAACAAAGTACTATGGCCCTTATAAGGTGTTGCAAAATATTGGTACTATGGCATAGAAATTGGAGTTGCCTGCATCTTCACAAGTACACCCAATTTTCCATGTTTCATGCTTAAAGAAGGTTATAGGTGACAAGATCCCAGTTCAAAATATATTTCCATAACTTTATAAGGAAGGAAAAATCATATTGGAGCCTGAAGCCATCACTGACACAAGAATTCACCAACTGAGGAATAGACCCATTTCAGAGTATCTCATTAAATGGAGGAAACTATCGGTTGAAGATTCCACTTAGGAAGATGAGTCTTTTACACAGAAGCATCCAAAGTTACACAAGCATTGCAGACAACACTTGTCTCAAGGGGAGGGGCATGTTAATCCCTAATATTGGCTCATTACCCCTTAATTGGGGCATATTAGATTAGTAATGTTATTTTATTTATGTCGGATTTATTCCATTAGTTGTAATTATACCTCCTAGTCTCCTATATATACGAAGGAGACATTTTCATTTTGAATCATCTTGTACTTGAACATTTATGTGGGTTAAAAGGAGGTTGCCCCCTTGAAGAGGATTATTATCTTAAATTATCTCTTTTTCAAGGCGTTGAGTACTTATTCTGAGGTTTTTCTATGCTATATTGATATTTGGTTCTTAACATTGTGTCACTAAAGACCAGAGGTTGGAAAAAGGATTTATTTTTTTATGTTTTTATGACCGGCTCTACCCTGGGAGTATACTCCAAATGCCTTGTTGTACTAGGAGAAGAACATTCACCTATTTCAACTTCCTTTAGCTTGAGTGCTCTCGGCGAGCATATGGTGGTTGGATTTCTTGGTGGCACTTTACCTACAACTAGAACATAGTTAGAGATTGTGTAAGAAATCCAATGCATATATAAATCACGACCGCCAAATTGACAAACTTGAACACATAACTCTCTAGCGTTTTTAACCTGGTTTTGATAATTTGAGGATCAACATAGTCTCAAAACACTTTTTTTTATTCTTCAGATGATCTAGAATTCAAACTTGTGCGCAGAATGAAATTGTTCAAAACTATTCTAGAGATTTAAATAGGGATGAACTTACCTTGTCACATCAGCCATTAAATTCAGGTTATGAGTGTATTTCTATTAAATATTCCCCCATATATTCAAAGACGTTTAAAATTAAATTTGATCATGGGTTGACGGAGTAGGCGTGATTTGTAACATGGCCTATCGGTGATTTTAAATTGTTGTTGTTCAATCGGTGCACGAGGTAGAAACAAATGTTGGATGAAATGTTAACTGGTCTACTAAATGTCATAATACAATCATATATTATGTTGAAAACATCCCATTGTTTCACCAGTCTAGTTGGTGAGTTGGGGGTCATGATTCTTCTTCGAACACTTTTCGTTGATATCATCTTTCAAACTATCTGATGCCGATCAATCTTGTTGTACATATCTAACACGGAAAATATGACTAGGAGGTGTGACTAGGACACATGGAACCTTAATATGAATCGGGATGAAACCAGGTTATGAAAAACCCCTACATGACAAAGACATGTGGAACTCGAGACTAGCATCTTCATTTACATGTGTTAATCGGAATCGGGACTTTCAATAAGATACATGTTCTAAAACCCGATTCTATATTGTCGACATCGAAAAGTATCAAGGACCAGTGATTGACGATAAACCTACCCAAGTGCTCCCAGGTTGACTCTCTCGAAAAATTCCCAATGCCAAAACTGTATCAGGGATCGACGATCGACGGTTTCTTTAATGTAGAAAAAATCATTTTTTTTAATCTTTTTTAGATTTTCCCCGACCCCGATCAAGTGCATCGGTCATCGGCTATCGATAATTTCTTTATGGATTTTTTCAATGTCTATCCCTCCTGTATTTTGTTGACATTGATGAGGATCATATAGCTCTTGAAACTTCATGGAGAATAACTCAGGCAAACCAACTCCACCTTCTGTTGATGCCGATGGTGCATCGACAATCGATGATTAGTGTAACTGTGGGGCCACTTTACCTGCTTGAATTTTTCCGATGCTAAACATAAGTGCGTTAGGTGCAATGTTAGCTGTAGATTCTTAGTTAGGATGTTAAGTTCTTTTATACACAAGATTTTATTTAACAAGTTCAACCATTCTGACTTGATTGATAAGAGTCATGAAAACAAAACAAAATAAACCATACCCCAAAGTGAACCCAAATTAGATAGTAAAAAAAAACAAGTGGTACCCAAAAAGTGATAAAATTTCACAAGGATTTAGGTTGTGTTGAGCGCTCAACACAACCATTGCAATTGATATTTTAGTAGGTTAACAAATTCAAGTTCCTGGAATCATTTATGTAGCATTGCATTAATTATGTTTCTATAGCATTGTAGTAATTTTGTTAAAATCATTCTTGTAGTAGAGCACTAAGAATTTGTAATTCCATTTGTTCATTTAGAAATTAGTCATAAAACAAATCATGCATATATAGTGTATGCACTTCATAAATTTACGAATCATGGATTGATGAATTTAATGTAACATAGTTTGATCAATTGAATTGACTGATGCCATATTTGAATATGATCCCATTTGAAGCCTTGTATGAAAGGAGGTGTAACACACCTGTGAGTTGGGATAATTTGGTTGATAGAGCCACCATTGGGCCAAATATTCTTAGGGAAATGGAAGAGAAGATGGTGAAAATAAAGAATAATTTAGGGGTTGCATAGGATAGGAAGAAAATTTATGTGGACAAAGGTAGAACACATAGAGAATTTAGAGTGGGCGAGCATGTCTTCTTGAAAGTGAAAGATAAAAATATTTCACTGAAATTAGGAAAATACCCAAAAATAGAAACAATATATTGTTGAGCATTTGAAGTCCAATCGTGTTACATACATGCCTGCACTACCTGCATCCATGTGCATTCATAATGTGTTTCATGTGTCTTTTCTTAAAAAGTATGTTCCTAGTCCTAATCATGTAATTGATTGGATTGTGATCCAAGAGGAGCATAAGGGTGGCTTCTAGGTCCATCTAGTGTTTATATTTGATAGGAAGTTCAAAGTTCTCGGGAACTGATCCATCAGTATTGTAAAGGTCCAATGGAACTACTATGCTCCTAAAGATGCTACATGGGAGCATGAGGATGTCATGTAGGAGGATTACCCACAAATTTTTGAATACTTTTGATTGTACATTTGTATATAATGCATCGAGGATGGTGCATAAATAAGGGGGAGGAGAATGTAATACCCCTAGGTTGACTCCTATGTAGCAAATGTGTATATGTACATATGTTTTTATAGGCTGGTGAGCCAAGATGTTTTGGGCTAAAGTGCCTATGTAAATATGTTTGGGGCTAGAGTTCATGTGTGATATTAGGTTGGATATCTTGTATGTTGAAAGGTCAATGAGCCTAGAAATTTAAATTATAATTACACTCATATAATTAATAAAATACATTCTACACTACTACATATGGGCGGATTATTCCATGAAATTTTCCCACGTTTCCATTATTTTCATGTTTTTTTTAAATAGGGCGGGATTTTCGTCGATATTTCCACGAAAGTTTTTCGATATTCCCACGAATAGTTTTTTTTAATTTGGGCGGGATTTTCGTCGTTGTTTCCACGAAACTTCATCACTATTGCCACAAAAATTTTGCCTATCTCAAAAAGCATCTACTAACGGCTAGTTGACTAGTTGATCTATATATACCTGACTTTAAAAGACTTTGCAACACAATTGATATAGTTGCGACATTGTTCGTGGCTTTTGTTTGAGCTGTTTATTTTTTTCATCACCCACCAGTTGAACAAATCCAATTCTCGATCTACATAGCTCGGATTTTGAACCTGCAAGGTTAGTATGTTTTTTTTATTGATGTACTCATTTAACTTGTAAATTTTTGTTCAAATGTCGAAATTTCATGTAGCTTGTTTTTTCCTTGATAATGTATTATATGTGTAGTACCATATTTCATGTCATTGGTTTTTGGATCTAGTTAGTATATTCTATGGAAATTCATGTGAAATGTCAAGAAAAATATTTTCCGAAGAAGTATTTTAAGATGGAAAATCACTCCATCAATAAGTCAATTCAAACATTAAAAACGGATGTCGTTATCAATCTATATTAATTTGAGCCTACAATTCATTATGTAAATTTAATCCTTATTACAAAACCACCAACTCATAACAACTTTACCGGTTGGACTAATGTTTGAAATAGAAAGTCATGGAAAAAAATCCTCTTATGTCTAATTCTATCCCTTAGATACCTTGTTAGGTCTCTAACTTTTGTGATTCTATGATGTTGTGCCTATATATATTAATGTTATATTTTTAGTCTAGTATTAGGTTAGGTTAGTCATATAACATTGTATTCTTATATGTGATGTTGTTTCTCTCAATTTTTTATAATCACACGTAATTCTAGATGTAGTGATTAACTCTAGTTTGTAGTTGTAACTTGTTTATACACTATTAATAAGGAGTAGATAAAATATAAAAAATTCAAGATGAAATCTACGATAACATGATGAAATCTACTAGTCAGACAATGAAAAATGAGAGCATGCCAAAGTGTATTAGAAAATAAAACCATGACCACTGTAAGTAGCATAACATTGTGACCATTGTATGTAGATGCAAATCAACACGTCATAATTTAAACCAACCCAACCCAATTGTGGATGACAAGTGGTTGACATTCTTTTTTTAGTGGTGAATTTCAAAGATTGACATTTTGTCTACAAAACAACTTAGAGGGTAGTGTATGATGTCGAGTGATTCAAGTTTGAGAAATTTTGACCACTTTCGTTAAATGATGTGTAATTATTTTCCATGGTGATTCAATACACACTAATCTAAAGTACAAATTGAAGCATATTGATATTAATAGTTAATTGATAATAATAAAAAATAGCATGTCAAAATGTCTCAGAAGAAATAATTGTGAGGATTGTAGGTCGCAGTAAATAAGCATATCACAATTGAAAGGAGTAGCTAAAATATCATGAAGGAGTAGCTAAAATATAAAAATTTGACAACTTGCTATTTGGCATGGTGTAGGTAAGACAATTACTTGTCAGGACAAGGATTTGTCAATATGAATGAAAATGACAGGAGTCTTGCTTGTTTAAGAGCGGCATTAGAGGTGAGAGGCAATGGAAAATGTTATTTCCCTTGCTATGATTGCATGGGATTGCAAAGAAAAATACTTTTAATAACAACAGCTGAAAGACATTGTGAAGTGGCACATTGAAGGGGGTTATGAATATCGTCCCTTGGTAAGAGGATTCAATATTTAATGTATTCTCTGTCATAATCATCATGTCATGAATTTTAGTAATATTTCTTATCGGTATTTTTATATTTTCTATACACACTAACTTTTCTACGTTGTTTTTAAATATATAGATGATGCCCCCAAAATATTGACCTCGAGAGAGTTATTTGCCAAGTACTAGCAGAAATACTCCTTTACATGGTGATGAACTTCGAGATCAGAATGTTGAAGTTGTTGATCAAGTTATTAATGATGATATGGATGGAGATAACGTTAGTGATTCAAATCAGTAAGATGAGATACATAGAATGATCCAAGACACATTTTCTCCAATGGATGAGGACAACCATGATGATAGTCATGATGTTGATCCTCTACTCGAGAAGTCATGTCAACCTCTTTATGAAGGCTCAACAACAAATATTTTATCTTTTATATTGTTGTTGGTGAACTTGAAGGTTTTGAATGGTTTATCAAACACATGCCTCACACAGATACTAATTTATTTAATTTGTTAATTATTTATGCATGCATGTTCAAAAATACTTAAAAGGTTCAATTTTTTCCTATATTCCTATTGTTTTCTAATTTGTAAATTAGTATGTTGGATGCAATATTGATGATTAATATTGTTTACATTGACTTATTATTTTGAATTTTGTAGATTGTTAGGTGAATTTCTATTACCGACGTCAAATATTTTTCCACGCACATATCGAGAAATATACGTGATTATGAAAGAAAATGGAATGGACTATCAGGCTATTGATGCATGTCCTAATGATCATATCATATAATATGGAAAATATGCATTAGAAAATGAATTCCCACAATGTTAAATAAGTATATATCGAACCGATAAAGAGTCAAAGAAGGTGCCTCCCAAAGTTCTTCGTTACATTATGATAATTCCACGTTTCCAGTGGTTGTTTAGGTGCCAAAGTATAGCACAATTTATGGATTTCCATGCAAATAACAAAAGTCAAGATGATGTTCTTCAAATGTCTGCAGATGGTTTAGCATTGAATTACATCAAAGAAAAGTGGCCAATTTTTAAAGAAGAACCTCGTAATGTTAGACTTTCCTTGGGAGTTGATGTTGTCAATCCATTTGGAGAGCTTCGTTCTACGTACTTAGTGTGGCCTATTTTTGTTATAAACAATAACCTTCCTCCTTGGATGTTGATTAAGAGAGAGCACAGAATGTTGGCAATGATTGTTCCAGGTATGTCCCCGAGGTGTAGGACAGTCAGTGACGAAGTGTGTTGTTAAGCCACTCCGTGATGTTAAAGTCACCGGTTCAAAACCTGCGGGGACAAAAAATCCAACCATGTTAAGGGTTGGTGTGGCTCAGGCCGGGTGAGATCCCCAGGAGATTTTGACGGCTTATATTCCCCTGAGTCGCGGTTTCTCAAGCCACAGGTTAATCGCGTAGCCAACAGGTCCCGCACAAATTAACAAACAAAAAATAATTGATTGTTCCAGGTATTTAATTATCTTTTATTTGCTTTAAAGTATGACAAAATATTTCATTTCTTTGTTTTGTGCATGGTAATTATTTATTTTATATATAACGACATCTAGATAAGTATAATTATTCATGTAGTATGTTGAAACAATTAGGTAGGTACCAGGTTAAATATATGAACGTATATATTAAGCCTCTTATAGATGAGTTGTTGAAGTTATGGGTTGGCATCACTATGTATGACATCTCTAGACCAATAGGGAAAAAACGATTTTAATCCATGGAATACTATCATGGACAATCCAAGTTAACACATTTTTTTGGTATATTGTTACTTTATTTTGTGATTTAATATTATATATATATATATATATATATATATATATATATATATATATATATATATATATATCATGCATTATTTTAAATTGTAACTCTAATTTGACACTATCTTAATTCATATATCGTGTAGGTCTTCAAACAAAGGGTAAATTTGCATGCCCAGTTTGTGATCCGAGGATAAAATATCGTCATTCAAGGAGTTTAGGAAAGGAAGTGTTTGATGAGTATAGGCAATTTCTGCCTAAGAACCATAGTTATCAAACTACAGACAACGAAAACTTCAATGGTAAAGAAGAAAATGGAAAGAAACCATGAAGAATGACACCTTGCCTATGGAAGTTGGAATATATTAGAAATCGTCAAGGTACGCAAATTATTTATGTATGACATATTTTATAAATATTTGGTTAATTTCATTAGTATTAATTTCATTTTTCTCATTAATTAGTGTTGATTTCAATTTGCTGATGTTTCATGAATGTCGGTAAGGAACGAATGGGCTTCCACAAGGAATGAAAAGTTACCTGATGCAATCCAGTATATTTCCATACTACGAGCACCTACAAATAGTTCATCTCTTTGGTGCAATGCATATCAGGAAGAAGATAACGAAATTGTTATGGCGAATATTAGATGGAAGGACTAGCAAAGATAGAATTAGAAATATTTATTGTGACATCCAAGAAGTTAATCATGCATTGCAAAGTGTTATTATTAATTCTAATGGCGATGGTTGTGAACAGAATACTAGACTTCCTTGCTTATTGATGTAGCAACAGAGAAATATTGTAAAAGAGGTCATTCGATCAATCACTTGGACTTTCAAAGTCTTTCAGATCATATTAATATCATGTCCTTATCAAGATCGATGGATGGGAACATGGGTCAACACAAACCTTATGTCTAGTAGGTTCCTAGTCCTACTATATATTCTCGTGAGTCCAAAGTTCATAATGAAATTCC
>ML822213.1:32403-47639 GCA_009831015.1 Picea engelmannii | reverse complement strand
GTAGGTGACTGTCATCTCACCATATGATTGTTAAGAAAAGGATCATAAGTGGTTATGCTAGTTTCTAGACCCATCATGCTTATTGTTTTATATATGTGTGATCTGGTTAAGTGATTAGTTTCTGTTCTATTTGATACACAACCTATCTGATTGTATCTCTTGAGAGCCTTGTATTGTTTGATATCCATAGACAGTCTTGAATACATTGTCCAGTTAGTTAGATATTCATATTGATCCAACCCCACACCTATTATTGAGTGAATCATTACAAGAACAATTAAGTTACCAGGCATCTCTGAGATACAACCTAGGAGAGTTTCCTGGAGTGATAACAAATTGGCGTCGTTGCCGGGGAGAGGAGATCGAAGCTCACCTTCCTGGGGACACGACATAGATCAAGATTTGATGATAGAAAAATCTTCGACATTTTATTGGTTGGAATTTTCTATTTGGTGACTCCATTGAAGAATTGTGGCACTGAGAAAGGCTCATACCAGAGAAAAATCAAGAGAGGCCACTAGCAACACCTGTTGTAGATCTAGAGAGGATCATCAGAAGAGGAAGAGTTCTACAAAGGAAAACTTCCAGAGAAGCAAGGACATCTAGATCAGGTATCTCAAGAGGTATTGCTTCTTTATCTATACCTAGAACACCTTCCATTTAGTCTACTTCTGTTGCATCTTCTTCTTCTCAGAAAATTGTAGTTCAATCATAAAATTTGAAAGGTGATAAGCCTTCCATAAATTATGTTGTCATGAATCCTTTTCCTGAGAATTTTTATGTACATAATATAGGGAAAGAGGTTGTACAATCTACCCCGGAAGAGGACTTCTCCTCTTCTCTGAACTCTTTGCAAATAGAACCAAAAAAATTATACTCTTATATCCATATCATTTTTCCTGTAGTAGAGTCTGTCCTCCAAGACTTGTTTGTAAAAGGAGAAGAAATCTAGCCCTACTGCTAGGGTAGTTTTACAAAGCCTCATATTTCCCTGACCCATCTGAGTTTAATAAGACTTCACTGGGGAATATTCGGTTGGCAAAAGATGAAGAGGATGAATTTTAGATCCAGGTATCAGTTCATTAGTCTGCTTCATGAACTGTTGTATTTCTTTGTCATCTCTTTCATGCTTTTCCCTTCCCATGTAAAGAGAATCATTTTCTGTTTTGTATATTCAAAAAATCATCATCCTTCTTGTATATATCCATCTTTAGAAGAAGAAGATCTGCATATTTCTCATATTGCAGATGTTGATTCAGTACCTATACCTCAACCCGTTCATAAAGACAATCATTGTATTCAAATCTCCCTTGAATATAATCATCCATTTAACCATACAGGGGCCAAAACTGATTCAAACTTTGTCCATAACTCAACACCTTTTAGCATTACTGCTGAACCTCATCATCAACATGTTAGCTCTCATAAGAAGCCTACTACTTTTCAAATTAAGATCAGGATGAAGATGTTCAAACCCTTAAGGATGCCCTATATCCTTAATCCTTACCCTCTTGACTGTTATGGATATATTCCTTGGTTTTCTAGAGAGAATCAATATTCAACTATAAAGCACCTAGAATCCTTTGAAGATTTTGTTGATCATTTTCAGATTGTCCATGAAGATGTGATCATGAGATTTTTCTCCAAGTCTTTGATCAGAGATGTTGCAACATGGTTTAAAGGTCTGAGAGATGATTCTATTAGCTCTTGGATCGAGTTATCAAATGCCTTTTTGAAGCATTGGGGTGAGAACAAATATTTTGATTTGTATCTCGTTGACTTTTATGCTTTGAAGAGAGAGGAAAATAAAGCTTTGTCTGTTTTCAATCGAAGGTTTTTTAGCAGCTATCATGACATGCCTTTGGAGATTCGGCCTACAGAGACAACTTCCATGATATATTATGTTATGAGTTTGCATTTAGAACCTGCCCTTCTTTTGCTAGAAACAAGGTCTTCATCTCTAAAGAGTTTGTTTGAAGATGCTCAAGAGGTGGAGGAGAACATTCATACTTCCATAAGTATCTGAGAGTAGGCTGACTTTGAAGACCTGTATGCATAAGAGAAAAAAGACTGTTAGTACATTTCAGATTCAGAGCAAGAAAGTAGTGAGTATGAAACAAATATGGAACAACAACCCAAAAGTGAGTATATTTCAGATTCAGAATCAGATTCTTCAGTATATGCAGAGTATTCTAGAGACATGTATACATGTGAAGTTTATGATCAGTTTGTAAATTAGGAAGAGCCTATTGTAACTGATGATTGCATAGGAAATTATATGTTCTTAGCTTATTCTAATCCATATGATGTAAACCCTATTTTGTTATCCTCTTGTGAACATTATTCTGATGAGGAAATTGTAGTTTTTGATGATCACAAGTTGATCTCAAAAGGATAAGAAGATGATCAGTCTTCTTGTAGAGGAAAAGTTATGGCTGAGAAAGAGGCTGCCATAGATGTGCAATTGTTTCCCGAGGAGCAACATGTTTCTTATCTTCTTTTCAAGGATCTGGTGGTAATATTCATGGAGTTATACTTTTCAGAAAGCTTGAAATTTTCAGATTTCTTTAGCTTGCTAATGTTTCTAGGTAAGTATGGTTTTATGAAAGACTTCTTATCACTGTTGTTCCATGTCAAACATTATTTGTTGATCAGTGATAAAGATGAGATTTCTTCAGTATTAAAATTACTTGGATGGTTGTTATGGAAATCAGCCTTTTCCTAACCCAAATGCAGATCCAGTTAGAGTAGAAGTAGGGGAATAAGCTTGTTTTATGAGAAAGTAGTCATTTTCAGTTGATTGATTTCATGAATAAGCAAAGTAGGCTACAGGCCGACTACAGGTTCACAAAAGATCAGTTGTAAAGGCCAGATGACTCCATGCCCAATGCTAAAGGCACAAGGTCTACTAGGTTCTTGAAACCTCACAGGGATGTTTCTTCCCCAATAGGATCCAGATGTTATCTCCTAAAACAAACCAATCAATTCATTAAGTTTTAGGAGTGATAGCATAGTCATGAATAAATTTCATTATTAAATTTTTACGGCTCATTTTAATGAGTTCCATCTTGTAAATAAAGTTTGAAAAACATTTGATTTGTTTTTTCCTTCAAAAAAATCAAAACTTAGGTTTTGGTGGCTAATGCCTTTTTCAAAAGGGCTTCTAAGCCACCAAAATCCTTAGCTTTTGGTGGTTTAACGTGAAATTCGGGGCTATTTTAGCCACCGAAAGTGCAAAAAGGTCTATTTTTACTATGCTGAGTCATCATTTTCAAATGATGATTCTGAGTGACTGGAGAATCATTTTGAGAAATGGGTGGAGGTTTTTGTTGATAACATGTCAAATAACAATAACCTCTCTCAGTTTTCCTACAAGTGTCATCGATTTGGAGAATCTAATTCTTCTCTGAGCCCTAATTTTCAGATCTCAGAATTTCCTTGTTTGACACATGTTTTTGAAAAGCCAATCCCGGGAAAATGAAAATGAATCTCAAATAACCGAGAGAAATTTTTTCTCACAACAAACCAATATAAAAAATCCTCTTCCATTTTGTACCCGTCTATTTTTATTTGAGAGATATAGGTCAATATTAAAGAAACATATTTTTGTCCTTTCCTAGCCACCAAAAGCACAGAACAGGGCAGCAAGCTACTATTTTTGCACAAATCCGAGTTTCCTTGATCCGGATGCCATGAGGACAATTTCTAATGATAGATAATAATTAATGGCATCATTATTGGGTTTCTGTTCCAGTTTTAAAAGGTGCCAACAAGAGGAGAAGATTGAGTTTGCTACCTTATTGTGGCAAAAAACTGTCTTTCTGGCAAAGATGACAAATTTGAATTAGCTATCAACCTATGGAGATCTACTACAACTGTTGAAGACTTTGAATGCCAACAAGACTATTAGGATAAGATATTGACCAAGTAAATAGGATATTTTCCTATTTTCTTGAATATGTTTTGAATGTCTATTTTGAGTAAATTTGATCCATTTTTCCAGGAGCTGGAAACTGTTTGTAAAGGATATAAAGCCAAGAACATTTGATGAACAAGGGGTTCAAATTTGAGTTCTTCTATGCTACTACTATAATAGAGAATTTTTCTTAATATATGAAACTTGCAATTTTGTTTCATTGGTGTTATTAGGCCTCTTCTTTCTTATTTGTTTTTACTTATGAGTTGAATGAAACTCTCTATCTATGCTTATTTAATCCATAGGTGACTATCATATCACCATCTAATTGTTAAGCAAAGGATCATAAGTGGTTATTCTAGTTTCTATACCCATCATGCTTATTTTTTTATATATGTGTGATCTGGTTAAGTGATTAGTTTTTGTTCTATTTGATACACAACCTGTATGATTGCATCTCTTGAGAGACTTGTATTATTTGATATCCCTAGACAGTCTTGAATACACAATCCAGTTAGTTAGATATTCATCTTGATCCAACCCCACACCCATTATTGAGTGAATCATTACAATAATAGTTAAGTTACCAGGCATCTCTGAGATACAACCTAGGAGAGTTTCCTGGATGGATAACACTGGGAATGAATTAATTCCACCTTTTGGAAAAATAATTCACTCATTCTCTCCTTGGAAGGGGACCATAGAGGATTTTTCCATTCAAGTATGCCAAGAGAGGCATCGATAGGTCAAACATTGTTATGCTAAAGCATGGATAATAATGATACCATGTTGGCATATTGTGAGGCCATTCATGTAAACTAAGATGCCGATATTATGCTATTTTTTATTGTTGACATTACACTATTCCTAGAGGTATATTGTTTCCATAATTCTAGTTATTATGATTATATACGGTAAACAACGACTGTGAGTGTTTGCAATTACTACTACTGACATTTATTTGCTTCTAGAATTGGATATTTTCTTTGCTATCTTTTATTATGGAACTAGAGTGAAGTGGGATAGATTTAGGTACTATTTAGTAGTGAAGGGGATCCCATTCCTTATGTTGTGTAAGGATGAGGGGTAAATAGAGGCTATAAAGTGGGGTTTTTGTAGAGTTAATGGGTTAAAGGGTGACTTACCTAGCTATAAAAACTATTATAAACTTGGGATAAGAGGAAAAATAATTGGATTTAATAGTTGTTTCAGCTGAGTGAGGAAACCATAGCCTTATCTGGAAAATTCCCCCTTATTGTTTCATTACCTAACATAGGGGTGTCACCTACTCGAGCTAGTGTCTATGGATAAATGGAAAAATGATCCCATGGAGCTATTTCCCCCAAGTGCATCTAATGACAGTTAAATTATAGATTTGTATTGTTTATATTTTAGATACTAATTCTTGTGGTGAGTGCTATGTTGATGATTAAGTGATCACTATGGAAGATGCAAGTTTAGGAGTGGAAATTAGATCTTAGGAGTGCATGTTGAGTTTACTAATAGTGATTCATATGTAGAATTGGGAGGTTGGCATAGCCTCATATTGTAACGTAGAGGGTTTAACTATGCTTATGTCATGTATATCAATTTATAGCCATGTCAGTTTGAGTTTAATGCTATAAGGGGACATAATCATGAAGAGAATGTAATTATGTATGTGAAATAAATGTATACAAATACTACTATAAACTGATATGAATGATTCTATAATTTCCCATGTACTAGATACTATTATTCAATTTATAAGTAGAAATATTTTTATGTGTTGAGATGACTAAATGTGCTCATGTTGTAGAATAATTGTTTATACAAAATTGTTATTGTCCATAAACTATATGTAATAATGTTGGTTACATATTCATTATGCGATTGTGTACATCACATTGTGGTATCATAGCAAGAAGTTGGTAAAAATTGTTGGTTTCAATAAGTATCCCATATCCTCAACAGAGCACAAATGATATTGGGTATGTTACACATGGGGCTTGATCAAAGTACATAAGAATAATCAAAACTACCTCTTGTAGTGCCCTCTTTTGATTTTAATTTATTTGAACGACTTGATGCTATTATTAGAGGGAATTTTGGTTACAAGAGTGAATTGGTTGGTTGAAAGATACATTTATAGATGATGTGATCTAGACTTTTGATTTKATTTTATTATTKCTTGATGTGTACATGTAWTTTTATGGTTTATTTTTTGATATCCTTGTGATGCTATGGAATATTGGASATTAAYACATTTTTATATGATGAAATCTRTTATGTTATATGATTCTACTGATGTTTTTTCAAGTGTGATAGGAAGAACCACATGTGCATATGGATTTTGGATTGASTCAAAATATGTGGACCCATGATGGGGTTGGGTAAAATGTTATTGAAATGCATATGGAATTTATCATTATTTATCCATGATTATTAGATAGTTCTAATTGATATGTTTGTCTCTATATGTGTCCAAACATAAGGAAACATTTGTGAAATAATCTTACACATGGGAAAAGGGTTGTATGAAAAGTTGGGACATTATGAACACCATAAGGGAGAGGAGGTATAGGTTGCATATTATTTCCTACTTGCCTCCCTACCTTGCAATAGGTTTAATAACATATGATCTATTTTTTTTGTGTAAATGTTGCCCGTTTACATAAGGGCAGGCCATGGATTCAATCTATTATGAGGTCCTATTGAGGGGAACACAACAAAGTGTCAATCATTAGTCCTCAGTGACCATTAGTCTCTCACTAGTCATGAATGAGTTGGGTTATTTAAGTTCCAACCATAACATAATCCCCCCCAATTGAAAATTGATACTTGAAGGGCATGCATTAACATGACACCTTTGGTACATATTAGTGGGTGGTACTTGAAGGGGATATAGAGGAATGACACCCTTGGTATTATGCACTTTAAGAGTTTTAGTGGTTATGTCTAGATATTAGTGCAAAGTACTAGAAGAGTTGTAGTGATAATGTTTAGCTCTTGGTACTGAATAATTCAAGGATTTAAATTAACTTGGTCTCACCATTGGTATTGAATTTGGTTCAGTTTATGTACACTTTGGAGGAAAAATTTCCTTTGGTATATGCATTCTATTTTAGCATGGAAAATATAATGAATTGCATGAGTGGTTATGAGTCTCTAGATGGTAGGATTTCAAGGCCCATCTTATATTTTATGTGATCTATTTTGTGTCCTAAGAGACTAAATTATACATAAAACTCTAAAACATAATGATAAATATGAAACATTTTGGGTTATGCATGTTTACATTTTATGAATGCTCAAGTCTCATAGCTTATGTGACACAATTTATCTTAATTATGAATTTATGAATGAACTTATGTTGTAGTGTTACTTACCGTTGAAAATTGAAACACAACTAGGTATTGCATATTAACTAGAAACAAGAGACAATAAGGTAAAATATGTGAATATGTCCTTGTATATTGATAATGCAAAGAATAATACAATGTTCACTTGCCGCTTAAGGTGGGGTGACCTTCCACTGAGTCGAGATGCAAATGTACAATACACAACAAATATTCCAAAGTATCCTATCTTTTTAAATATATTTTATATAGATAAAACCCTAACTACTTGTGGTCCCTTCAATAATGGGTACCAACAACCTAGTGGGCCCTATAAAGTGGACCCTTTTACATTAAATAAATATGAACTATTATACAATGGGAATTATTGAAATATGATGGAAACATACAACAATTAAATAACTCCTAGGTATCCTAAAGTAGCCACGTTGGGTTAGGACCCTAATATTCCCTTTCCCTTCGAAAGAAGCACTATTGTCAAGGTCAAAGATGAGGGAATTGTGGTAGGATCATGGTTGGTTCCCATGTGGAATATTTAGATGGAATGTATTTCCACTGGATCAATACTTCAATGACACGTGTTGGTACAATTGACACTCTCTAGTATCTAATATGGCTTTTGGTTGAAGCCAAATGGAGCCTTCTTCATCAAGTTAGCGTAAGCTAATTTGCACCTTACACTTCGATCCCATGGCCTTCGTTAGATATGACACATGAAATACTAAATGAATCTTGGAGTGGGTTGGAAGAGAAATTTTGTAGGACACTTGTCTATTGTTGGATGATCTCATAGTGTTCATAGAACTTGTGTGCTAATGTATGTGGCATTTTGTATTTTAGTGATTTTTTGTAACACACCTTAGACTCACATATGGGCATATGCCATTGAAATTCAACATATGTACATACTTTATTTTTAAAATTATTTAATATCACTCATAAATACTCTAATACCATGAAAAATTATGCCCAACAGGGCTTCGATACCAACTGTAATAATCCTAGACCCCTAGTTTGAGCTCTAATACCAATTTGTAATAATATTCCCTACATATGATAAACCTTTGTGGTACAAATAATATGAAGTTCAATGCATAACTTCATAAAGCAACTTACACCACCATGTGGTTAGTTCAAGGCATAACCTTCACATTTAAAGTCCATTTTTAGTGCCATTTTTTTTTTAAATTACCTAATTTTTCGAGATCTTTCCATCCAGATCATCAGTTTCAATTTTTAAATCCATATTATATACATATTTAATATGGATTCTTCCAATAATATTTTTATTACCAACACCAACTACTTCCAATTGAAATCTCATATGGAGGATTTATTAAGAAGTATTTCTTGAAACCTTCTATCAGTATATCAAATCACTCATTCAGGTGAAGGTAAAACTATAGAGTTTTCACCTCACCAAGTTATAATCAAGGATCTAAAAGATCCTAAGAATGTTCTTGCAACTGTAATTGTTCATGATATTGCTAGGTTGTACAAGTTTGAAAACTTTGGGTCATCATATTTTTCATCAGTTTTTGTTGCTCATAGCAATGACTTGAGAAAAATTTGTCATGAGCAGTTTTGTCATCTAAACTATTGCTCATTGCAAAAACTATGTAATCAGTAGATGGTGACTGGCCTTCCTCCTGTTTCATGCAGATATGGTGTTTATGTTGGTTGTGTTCTCGACAAACATCATCGGGACAATTTTGACAAATGTGCCTCTTGGAACGCCTCAAGCCCTTTGCAACTTGTTCACAGTGATTTGTGTGGTCCACTTTCTACTCATTTTTCTAGGTGCAAGTATTTCTTAAATTTCATTGATGAATTTTCCAGACGTACTTGGGTTTACTTCTTAAAAATTAAGAGCAAATTTTGGACAAGTTTTTGTCCTACAAGGCCTTTGTAGAAGAGCAATCTGGAGATCAAATTTAAAGGTTAAAAACAGATAATCAAGAAAAATATGTGAACAATAATTTTACAAGTTACTGCACTGAACAGGGCATCCAAATGAAACACACTATTCCATATACACCACAAAAAAATGGTGTTTCTAAGAGAAAGAATCATACATTAAAAGAAATGGATAATTTTATGATCCAATCTAAGGGATTAAATCTAAATTATTGGGTGAAAGCCATCAACTGTGAAAATTACATAGTAAATTACACTCCCAAAACATTTCTTAAAATTATAACACCGAAAGAAGCTTGGACTAAATTTAAACTAGATGTAAGTCACTTTCATTTATTTGGCAGTATAGCATGGGCTCACATTCTTGATGAGAAAAGGAAAGCATTGTAGCCTAAAATTGATAAGTGTATATTTTTTGGTTATTCTGAAGATGTCAAAGGTTATAGAATTCTTCAACCACATTGTAATGAAATTATTATTAGAATATATGTTAAATTTGATGAAAACCTCTTGACCTATGAGCCTAATTCGACTAGTGTGCCTTCTTCGTCCCGCGATCCATCCTTGGTGTATGTGCCTTCTTTGGCTTGTGAGCCATCGTTGGCATTTGTGCCTTCTTTTGTTCCTATTCTGGTTTCTTCTTCATATGATGAAAGTGAGGATGAAAATCCACCTCTGCCTACTCACCTTCCTCTAGATGAGTCCTTTACCAACACCAACTCCTTCGTTTCCTAGATGGGTCCATTCAACATGAGAAATGACTAGTGATATTTTCGGTGATCCTTCATATCAGCGTCGAACACATTCACAGTTCCAGTGAAACTCTTCGATTTTGGATCAAGTTTCAGAGACTCATGATATAAAGACATTTGCAGAAGATTTAGGTCATCCAGATTGGGATACAACAATGAATGAAGAGTATTGTTCTTTAATGGAAAATGATACTTGGGATCTTGTACCTCTTCCAAAAGGAAGAAACCTTGTCAGATGTAAATGGGTCTACAAAACTACGTATGCATCAGATGGAAGTGTTGAAAGAAACAAGGCTCGATTAGTTTCCAAAGGATTTTCCCAAGTTGAAGGAATTGACTATAATGAAACCTTTGTTCCTATAGCAAAAATGAATTCCATCCTCCTTGTTATTACCCTTTTTGCCTCACATAAATGGGAGGTCCATCAGATGGATGTTAAATCCGCCTTCTTTCATGAAGATTTGCAAGAAGAAATCTACATGTAACAACATCCTGGATATGTCCAGAATGACTCTAGCCTTGTTTGTTTCCTTAAGAAATCTCTTTATGGTATTAAGCAAGCTCCTCGATCTTGGTATAGCAATATGGAAAGTTTTCTTATTGACACTAGATTATGTAGATGTCATTCTGATTCTAATGTCTATACTAAGAAAGTAGGAATCCATCTTATAATCCTTTTCCTTTATGTTAATGACCTTATCCTTTCTTGTAGTGACTCAAAATTTTTAAACCATGTGAAAACCAGCCTTAAAAATAAATTTGATAAGACAAACTTAGGATTTTTGCACTATTTCCTTGGCCTCCAAGTTTTTCAAACCAATGAAGGAATTTTTGTTTCCCAGTCTAAGTATTCTTGTTACCTTCTTCGTTTCTTTCACATGGATGATTGTAAACCAAACCCTTCTCCCTTCCATTCTGGAGTCAATATTACTGCGAGTTTTACTTCTCCTGAAGTTGATGCCACCCTGTACTGTCAGTTAATTAGTATCCTCTTACACTTGACTCATACCCATCCTAATATTTCCTTTTTTGTTGGGCATGTTGCTTGGTATATGAAAACACCCCATGAAATCCATTAGAAAGAAACTAAAAGGATACTTCGTTATGTCTGTGGTACAGTTCAGTTTGAGATACATTAAAGTTTAGAGGGACTCCTTTATTGGTTGTTTTCACTAATTTAGATTGGTCTGATGACCCTGATGATCAAAATTCTATTGCAGGTTATGTTTCCAGCCTTGGTTCATAACCTATCACTTGGGCCTATAAGAAAAAATGGGCTATTGCACTTTCTTCAGTAGAAGAAGAGTACCGAGCAATGGTAAATGCAAGTCGAGAATCCTTGTGGCTTTGATAGATATTTTCAGAGTTTGTATTATAGCAGCAGTATCCGACCAGCCTTTGGTGCGACAACTAGAGTTCCATCAATATTGCCAAAGACCGAGTTCAACAAAAACGCAACAAACACATCAATCTACACATGCACTTCATCAGAAATCTCATTCATGATCAAGTTATTGAAGTGCTCTTTTTCCATAAAGAAGATCAAGTTGCATAAATGTTCACAAAGTCTCTTGCAGAAGTGAAGTTTTCCAAAATTCAATCTATGATATGAGTTTAGGAAGCTTTCATTAAAGGGGGATAGGCTCTAATGCCTCCTTCCTTCTCCTATTTTGTCACTATTGTAAATCCTTCAATCCTATCCCAAGTTGTTCTTAAGGGGGGATGTTAGGATATTTAGACACTTAGGAGTTAGTTAAGATCTACTTGGTCTAATGTGTCATTAAGTAAACTTGTGTTTATTAGTGTGTTTCTTTAGTATGCATTAGTATGCATTTTTAGTTAGGAAATCCGATGGTCGTGATATGTTCCTGACATAGAGTGATATGATGGTTCATATTCTCCTCGATCTTAACAACCATTGACCTACGGCTTAACACCTGATTGGTCCATGATCTCTATTTAAAGAGCATGGAGGGTCATTTTCTGATGATCGATTGTGAGAAAATATCTTGTAAAATATCTCTATAATATTTTTCTTTTTCATTAATAAACTGCTCCAGGTGGACGCATTGGTTGGGGCTGTGGATGTTTCCCCGTAGGGGTTTTACCATGTCAAAACATCGATGTGTTGATATTTGATCGGGTTCTATGAGTGGTTACTGAATGTGTTCATCCTCTATTGGAATACATGTGTTTCCGGACATCTAGCCTTTCCCAAGGATAATTGTTCACCCAAATCCACCTAACATTCTTAGGGTTACAGTTCCCCCTTAGCTCACAACCCACATGCAATGTTAATAATGGAAAAGAATGATCATACTTAATGGTAGAATGAATGCCTTTTCTGCTAATCCCATGTTGGAAATATTGTTTTCATTGATGTCAAAGATAGGGGGAGCCAACATATGTCCGATATAAATATTTGAATACTACAAATGTCCAAAATAAATATTGCAAACTGGAGATTTTCGAAAGTATTATTTTTGGATTTTTTATGATCAGTTTGGATTCCCTATATTTGAAGGAATTTTTACCCTACATACGTAGATCAAATTGGAGCAAAAGTTATATGGTTGTAAATATTATTTAGATACCTTTTCAATGGTTTATGGAATTCCCTCTAACTCTCTAGGAATGAGGAGATATGAAAATTTTCGTCCAACAACCTAGACATAAAATTAAGGTCGGTTTAGCTAGTATTTATAGGTTGGCCCTGAAAGTGGGACATAATTACTATAAATAAAGGATGGATGCGCATATTTGTAGTGAACCAATAAAGAGATCAATTTTTAGATGTGAAGATGTGATCTGAGGTGCGTTAAAGGTTCTAGGGTGTGTTTTTGGGATCTAAAGGTGAGAAAGAGAAGTCTAAGAGATTTTCTTATGGTATTTATTGTTCTCAAGGTGCGATATGAAGGAATGAAGGTATGTGATACTACTGTGTGCTTTTTTATGAGGTTGTTATTCTACCATGTGTGCTATTTTGAGGTTTTGAGGTTTCCTTCAGGGATTATATTATGGGAATGATGGTATGATGCTTACTAGGGAATGAAGGCTACATGCAACTAGGGTTTTGAAGGATTGTCTGTGTAATGAAGCATGCAGGTGAAGTTAGAAGTAATTTGTGTATGAAGATATTGAATTGGTGTCTACACACATCTTGTTGAGTTGGTGCTCGGGTGAGGGGATTGGTGTCGCAAGTAAGTTGGTGCTTGAAAATATTGTAATAGTAGGTTGGTGCCTACAGGTGTTGCTGAGTTGGTGCTTAGTTGAGGAGATTGGTGTCTCTAGTAAGTTGGTTCCTACATCTTGTTGATTTGGTTCCGAGTTAAGGATATTTGTGTATCCAGTAGGTTGGTGCCTACAATATTTGTAACAGTAGGTTGGTTCCTACAAACATTTATAAAGATACGTTTTATGGTTTTCTCCCGATTGGGTTTTCATGTTAAACTATGTGCATTGTGATTTTAGTTTATATGTGATTATTGTTTCTTAGATAATGAATGATTGATGAATGACTGAGAAAGTAAAATGCATCTTATACTAAGTCACCCCCCCACCTCTCAATATAAGAATAATTTCAACAACCCAAATTTTATATATGCATGTTCCGTTTTTGACAAGTGGAAATCAAAGAACCATTCTCCCACCACCTAGGAACTCCTTCCTTCACTTAGGAACTTAGGATACAATCATGTAATGATACTTAGGAATAAGGAATATAATATAATATTCCTTGTCTTAAGCCCATTTCCTTAATCCCTTATCCCCTTTTCCCTCTTGTGGATTCCTATCCTTCGATACTCTTTTCTTTGACTTGGTATGCATATAGAAATATGACATATGACGAAATTTGCCACAGTTTTTCATTGGTATTGCCACACATATCCGTTGCACTTTCCACGAAAGAAAAGACTATTTTTTGTGGAACTTTTTCCGTCACTATATCCACGAACCAGGTATTCGTGGAAACATCGACGAAATAATCCCTCACGTGTCATCATCCTCAAGATAGGTTTACCTTAAAAAGTGTGGCAATATCGACAAAACATCGTCGCAATAGGGGAAAACAACTGTGCCTAAGTAAAACAATTACCAATAGATTATGACACAGATGTCATACGTGCGATGAAAAAGCGTGGAAAGTTGTGACACAAAATCATGACAATAACGACAAAAACTATTGGTAAAGAAAAAACTCACGAAGAGCTTATGATGCAGATGCTATATATGCGACAAAAAACCATGGAAAAGTGTGATGAAGTTTCATGGAAATAGAGACAAAAATCCTTGTCAGATTAAAACCGTTACCTTTGGCTTGCGACGAACTTTTGTCGATATTTCCACCCCTCCTGTAGGTTTTAAAAAAAGAAAAATCTACATGAGAAGATGGATGTTGGGATTCGTGAGATATTCTAAAAAAATAGGTATTATATCCACCATTTCTTATTTCTATAAAATATTAGTAATGTTGTAACATTGTGAATTGAAACTTATCTTAGGTAAACATTAACCATACAAAGGATTTTTGTGCAATTTCTACACTAATGGAAAGGTTTGAGAAGAACTTGTCCACAATGGATTTAACCATGGGAGTGGATGGGGGACATAATTAGAATTAGGGTAATAGGGATCTATGGAATTAAGTGGATAATATACCACCATGATTTTGTAATTATTATGAAGTGGGGTATATTGAAAGGAATTACTTATATCCTCGCCATCCTTGATGTGGGTACTACCAAAAGACAATACATAATACACATGATCATGTACAATTGATTAATAAATGGGAGGAACAATAAATGAGATAGAGTAGTGATAATATGGTGAATTGTGAGCTTTATATCCATGGTGAAAATATAGTAGGTTGTGCCTACATTGGGATCAATATCGTCACCTAGTTTGGAGCCAATTCTAGCACAAACATGAGAGATGCAAATCAAGGACCCATATATCAAGCTTTATAGTGAGCACCAAGGTTTGATGTACTATGAAAGAAAGGTTACTTTAAATATGTAATTAAGGTGATGCGTGAAGCTATTCATGATAGAAACATAGTTACTATGAATGCAAGAAATATAAAACCTTCCATAATTTGGCCACTAAGCCAATGCATGATTATACTAGTATATATAGTGGAAGATGAAGTCAAAGAATTTTTGAAAATTTTTCTATAGATAATAGACAATGATAAATCCACAACAAAGTTAAGGGAGGTCTTTGGGCCAATTTTAGAGTCACCAATAGAGGCACAAGATAGGCCCTTAAACCATGTCCAATGAACAAGGTATGGAAAATAATTTATCTTAA